>SJXQ01007148.1:359908-478420 GCA_006408695.1 Aepyceros melampus
ACAGTGCCGCAATGAACATTGGGGTACACGTGTCTCTTTCAATTCTGGTTTCCTCGGTGTGTATGCCCAGCAGTGGGATTGCTGGATCATAAGGCAGTTCTCTTTGCAATTTTTTAAGGAATCTCCACACTGTTCTCCATAGTGGCTGTACTAATTTGCATACTGACCACAAGTTAATGATGGATGTCCAGCTATCCATTCAATTCAGTGAAGCCTTTTTTCCCCCCAGATTTTTAACTTATGTGTTTTATAGCAATATGCTTTTCATTTTTTGGCTAGAAGTTTCATGGTCAAAGCAATGAAATTACCTGTAAAAATACATACTCATCTAATATTATATTTTTTCCTTTATTACTAAATATGTTTCCCTTTACCCAAAAAATAGATTTAATGCTCATAATAGCTCCATTTTATGAATGTTATTTACCTATGCATATATATTTTAAAAACAGGTACAGTAAAAGTTTTTAATTGTACTTAAAATATCACTGATAATTATTTTCAGTATAGTCATATTATTTTTATTTTCCGTTGGAAAGCAAATCTGCTTGACAAGTCTGCACTTAAGAATTGGTAGTAGTATATCCTATACTTAAAATGAAGCCTAACTTTTCAGTTATTATAACATATATTGAATGGTGGATATTTGAGAGATCTTGAATACGTGCCAAGTGACTGGTTCCCCCACTTCTTTATATTAATAGTATTTGTTACTAGTAAAAATGAGCCCATTGGAAACATTGTTATTCAAAGTAACAAATAGTTTACAGGATATATTTTATTGTATAGCCCACATTTTGGTTGTTTACATTTGTTATAAAATGGCAGCAGCAAATACCTGCCTTAATTATCATGTGTAAATATATGAAATGTTGCAATGACAATTTTTTAATATCTGCAAGGATAGTTTAAGCTCTTCAAGAAGAAGGTACTGTGAAAATTTAATATAGCTATATATTTTCATTAGTCACTTTAGAATTCAAGGTTGTCATTTATTTAAAAACAATGATTATTTTATTCCTGTAGGAATGGAAAAAGCATTTTCAGGAATATTTTCCCTTCCATTCTCCTGTCTCCATTCTTATTTTTAAACAAAAACTTAGTTATTCATGTTTTTCTGTATTCTCTGTGATATTGATAAGGGTCACGAAACCATAGTCACAGAAAGATAGAAAATATAATGAAGCAATCAAAAGGAAGACTGATAGTCAAAAAGACAAGTATTCAGTAGAACACAGAAATCAGGAGAGAAAACGAAAAGAAGCTAGGATAGCGGGAAAAGGTGAAATTAGAAATGATCTTATATGGTATGTTGCTTGCCAAAAATAGCTAATATAATTTTTGACTGTGCATGAGGAGACATTCTTCCAGGTGAAAGGAAAGCAAAGCAGAAATATTTGAAAGCAGACAAGGTTTCAGAGCACAATATCTCCTGACTTCTTACAGGTCTAGACACAGCTTGCTTCAGCTGGCCCATGACTGACAGGCCACTCTTTGCCAGGTGGTTCTAACTGGACCTCAGCGTAAGAAAATCCTGCTGCCCAAGGCTGCATACTTTCAGCTCTCTCTGAGTGCTCCCCTCCTGCTTCTATGGGTACCTGTTTTCTGTCTCCACACATTCATTCATCAAGAATTCACCACGGACCAAGCATTGCTCCAGGTGCCAGGGACACAGCAGTGAATTACTGTAGATAATAGTCCTGACAGGGAGCTTATAGTCTAGTAGGAGAGACAAACAGTGATAAAAGGATGAATAAAGAGAGTATATATATTAGATGGGCTTCCCAGGTGGTGCAGTGGTAAAGAATCTGCCTGCCAGTGCAGGAGACACAGGTTCCATCCCAGGGTTGGGAAGATCCTCTGGAGAAGGGAATGACAACCCACTCCAGTATTTTTGCGTGGAGAATTCCACGGACAGAGGAGCCTGCCGGGCTGCAGTCCATGGGGTCATGAAACATTGGACACAGCTGAGTGCCTGAGCACACACATATATGTTAGATGGTGGTCACTGGCAGGAGGAATAGAAAGCAGACAAAAAGACCTGCCGTGTTTGTGCGTGGAGGGGAAGATCTGAATTGTTAGGAGGGTGGCCAGGGATGGCCTCTTGGAGAAGATGACATTTCTAGAATGTTCCTTCCAGTCCTGACCTTCTACCATTCCTCACTGATAAAGACAGTGCATGTTTTCCTGTCTATTTAATAACCTTAGAAGTCCTTTTCCTAGACTTTGGGATATCTACTTAGCTAATGAAATCATTGAAATCATTGCTCGTATACCCTCACAGCAGTCTCTTGTTCTGAGTTCTTGAAAACCCAACCTCCTCATCAGGTCCCTTTACCAGTCCTCTAAGGTTTATGGTATTAACCATAAAGCACAGTTATCAGAAAGTTATTAAAGTCATCCCGCTCTTCCTTAAGCAATGCCTACAGAAAGGTGTAACATCTGTATGGCATTCTGGGGGTTGACAGACAGTGGTCACCCTCCTGACTGACCTCACCCCTGAAGGGTGAAAGGATCAGTATCTCCATGTGCCTGTGAGCCTCTTGTGCCAGGCACACAGAATGGAAAGCTTTTACCACCTGCCATTAAGGAAGTACCTGAACCCAGATTCATTAAAACTGTGCGGTCTAGATGTCTGACTCCTGTCCATATATTCCTTCTGCAAACTTGTATCCATCTCATTTGTTCTCACCCTTGTCATGGCTTGAGATAGCCTTTATTTATTATTTCAGCTTACTTAGAACAGTAGTTATAAACATAGGTACCTCCAAATTTAGAAAGGTAACAGTATAAATGGTGAAAAAGGAAGAAGTAAAGGGTGAGGGGGAAAGAACCATAGTGGATGTCTTAAGAAACTAGAACTAAACTTGAAGACTTACTGTATTTAGATGACCCTGGCTTAGTCTAGATGTAGAAGTAGTTAGTAGTAGTAGTTTGTCGCTCAGTCGTGTCCGACTCTTTGCGACCCTGTGGACTGTAGCCCACCAGGCTCCTCCCTCCATGGGATTCTCCAGGCAAGAGTACTGGAGTGGGTTGCCATTTCCTTCTCCAGGGGATCTTCCCGACCCAGGGATCGAACCCGAGTCTCCCATGTTGCAGGCAGACACTTTAACCTCTGAGCCACCAGGGAAGCTCTAGATGTAGAAGGGGACCATTAAATAACATGTTACCTGTCAAACCCCGCTTCCCTACTGGAACAGGACGTGGAAAATTAGCAATTTCTAGATGAATTTGAATAATAGAAAACCTGCTAATGAAAGCCCAATTTTTCTTTGCTTAGATGATCCCGACTATTTACACTGACTAAAATTACTGAATATTTAGGACTGTAGCCCACCAGGCTCCTCCCTCCATGGGATTCTCCAGGCAAGAGTACTGGAGTGGGTTGCCATTTCCTTCTCCAAGGGATCTTCCCGACCCAGGGATCGAACCCGAGTCTCCCATGTTGCAGGCAGACACTTTAACCTCTGAGCCACCAGGGAAGCTCTAGATGTAGAAGGGGACCATTAAATAACATGTTACCTGTCAAACCCCGCTTCCCTACTGGAACAGGACGTGGAAAATTAGCAATTTCTAGATGAATTTGAATAATAGAAAACCTGCTAATGAAAGCCCAATTTTTCTTTGCTTAGATGATCCCGACTATTTACACTGACTAAAATTACTGAATATTTGCTATTCACTTCACTTTATTGCCGAAAATACGTGTTGAAGAAATGACACTAAGGAGTTCTGTCTTTTCTTTGTTAGTGACTAATCACTTCCTTCTAAAGATAGCAATGAGAAGTCAACCGTAATTGCTTCTAGAATGTGCCATCATTCCGAATGTGTAGATGCACTGAGTTGTCTAATATGTTTTTAGACATAGCTCAAATTAAGTAGGTTTTTGAAAAATCTATACTTTGTCTTGTAAACTGCCTTTAAAATTCAAGGCATACATATGATACTGTTCCACTTTTGGCTACTTTCACTGCTCAAGAATTCTAGCGCTCTGCTTCCTTCCATTCAAAGGATATACATTCTAATTCTTTAAGTGATGTTTTCATTAACTAAATACACTTTTCAGGCAGTTTTTGTTCTTTACTGTGGAATTTGCCTTATAGCTGTTATTCATAGGTTGGTTTCCTTATTCATTGTTCTATGCTACCTTATAATTATTAGTTAATATTAGGGATGAGTGTTCTAAAAGTTGACCCTAGAAATTCTTGTGTTTTCAGTGAATCATTCATTGTAATTAGCTGAAATCTGGAGCTTTGGGAAAATAACTGATTAGTGAATCATTTAAAATAATCTCAATAAATGTATAAATACATATATGCACAACTTCATCAGGTCCAGTATTATCCGGTTATTTTGGCTTTTTCACTTTTCAAGTAATCACAGTGAATATAAGTAGTCTCACTCCAGAAATCTCACTTTAAAAAAAAAAATTAAAAATAGCCACCATGGTTTTTTTTACAGCTTTCTGAACCAATTTGTGAAAAATTCATCAAAGAATCTGGCAGTAAAGGTGACAACTCTCCTTTTACTGAGCTAACTTTTCCCTTAAAAGATAAAAAGATTTTAAGTAATTATTTTGGAATGCTTGTGAATAAATAACCAAATAATATGAATTTATATCTGTACTTGGTGAGAGAGAGTATGTTTACAGTCCCCGCAAGGGCGCCCCACGGGTCTCAGTGCTGTGTCCCCTAGCTGTTGGAAAAGTAAGCTGGGCCCAGTGACGCTAAGACGGAACGCTTCCTGCTTCCACCGTGTGTTAAGCGCTGACGTCCCCTGCGTGGCTGTCTGCGCTGCTCTCGCCCCCTTTCCTCCTCTCCTCTGTCCTGTCTGGGTCACTGCTCTGCGTGGTCGCCCTGGGTCCGCATGTCACCTCTGACTCTCCCTCTGTCGTCTCCCTTAGTCTCTACGGGTGGCTCTTCCGGTTTTTGTCTTCTGGGTCTCCCCGGCTTTGGTCTCCTCCACCCGGAGACCCTTTGTCCTCAGCCCGTGGACTCGCATCTCGCCCAGCCCACCGTCTCTGCCTGCCCCTTCCTGACCTGAGTGTTTTTCCCAGGTCCGCTGACCTTCACCTTCTCTTGACCAACCATGTGATAAATCCCGCCCATCGCCACCTTCCTGCCTGCCTGCTCTGTCTTGTCACAGACAGACATCAAGTCGCCAGCAATAAATCTGTCTACTGGCAGAAATAGCCCCCACCCAAACATACCCCTTCAGAGAAACTACATTGCTTTCTAGTAGTGGTTCAGAACTTCAAGATTAAATGTTCTCTGTTACTGAAAAGAAAATTCAAAGTGAACGTTAGGCACCAGACATAGGTCAAAAAAACCCTAAGATGTTCTATGTTATCAGCACTTTAAATCATAGTTCTTAAACTGTAGTCCTTCTTTAAAGGAAAATAGTCCTATTTAATGAAACACCTTTGAAAGATAATTTGATCAGTGACTCCAGATTTAGGTATTAACACTGATTTAACTGATATATAATGTCTAAATATTCTTTGAGAATTGGTTCTAGTATTTCCATGCTTATTATCTCTATCGTAATGTCCCCTTCAACCATACATATTTTACCCAATTGAGACATCATGTACCAGCTAGTTTGTGCATGTTTTGAATAATCTTACAGTACAACCCTTGACAAAATTCAGTTGTTTTACATGATTTCTTAATTTCTAAAGTATTACAGAAGTTACTTGTTTAAAATTGGAGCAAATAAACATATACATCATTTTTAACTTTGTTTATAGCGATTATCTTTAAAAAATGAGACTTGTGTAAGAGATGATAAATTGAAAATTTTTAATAACCTTCTAAAATCAATAGTGGCTTAGAGATTCTTTTGTTTTAGCTACTTTCAGACATTTTAAAAGAGCAAAGTGAATTTTTTATTTTAAATAAATGCCCTTCAAAGAAATTTAGAGTCTAAATAGAACCACACCTTTCCTGCTTACTTTCTAGAAGAAAAGTAATTAAATTTAACATAAGACATTGTTAATTTAAGGCCACAGTTACAAATGGTTAAACAGATGTGGGAAAGCTATTTGTGGAACTACATGAAGTGTGGGTTGAATTTTATAATAAAAAGTATAGTTTTCCATACCATTGTAGTTTAGATTTTTATAGCACTTCTCTTTTGAAGTATTAATCCCTCAGCATTATTTGGTTTTGCTTTTCTTCAGAAATAATATCAAGCATACAAAATCAACACAGGCAACAAAACTTAAGTTTTAGAAAATCCCCAATTAATTTGTTATTGATTTAATTATTTCCCCCTAAAATTAGAGCCTAATTCCATGTCTTACTTGAAGTATGAGTTATTTTTGCTTCTCTTGGGGTAAGAAATTAACTATAAATATTCATTCCTTAATTCTACAAAGATTTTTTGAGCACTTAATGGGTACTCGGCACTAGTCTAGACTCTAAAGATGTCAGTATATGACTCTTGCCCCTCAAAGAACTCATAGTCTCCTAGAAAAAAAAAAGCTTTTTGCTCACTGCAGGGATTCTTTTTGTTCCTAATCACAGGTTGATTGTGGAAATAGGTGGAGAGGAAGGTTAAGGACTTAGGAACTCCTTCAGGAACCCAAGAGTAAGTCTTAGTTCACTGACACCCTCCTTTTTTAAATGGTAAGCCCTCTACTATCTAAGACCCACAGCATCTTTTCTAAGTGTCTAACTTTCTTCCCTGCTACTATGAGACCCTGACATTGACTCTGTGTTTCAGATAGATGTGTTATTTGTCATTTCAAAATTCTTTAGTGGTAGTGTCAGCATTTATGAAGAAGAGCTTTGGATTTAACATGTCTGTGAGAAATTTGTATTCTCCCAGATGTGTGGAGAATTAATTCTATTTCATGGCCAGATGAAAATCTACAGTCATACTCTCTATAAAGTTAAGATCATACTAGTACAGTCTCATTGGGTTATGATCAGAATTAAGTAAAATAATCTTTCAGGACTGTTAAAATAGTACCTGACACACAGTCACGACTCAGTAACTGCATGTTTGCATGGTTCAAATACACACAAATTTCAGTTACCACAGTTTAGTGAAGTAACACCAAACCCCCAAAATAAGGTTCAGAATTTCAGTTACTGGCATCTATTAACTATTAATAGCTGCATGAAGTGCAAATATCGATGCAAATAACAGATTCACAGCATGGTCCATTCCCAATCGTATCACTTAAAAAAAAAAATCTGTCACTGACCGAGCACTGCATGTCTGTATTCAGTTCATACACAGCAGCACTATGTGTATTTACAAAAATGGATGGTCAGAAGAGAGATCCGGCCAACGGAGATGAAAGGGAAGCAAAGACATAAAATGCTGGAAGTGCAATTGGAAAGCACTGTGACGAAAAGATGAAGATGTCCCAGAGGAAGTGATACTGGCAGAGAAACACTTCACATCAAATGAACCCTCAGAGATATTTCATGACATTGGAAGAGTGAAGGATGAAATATTGGAAACTGTCATCTATTAACTATTAATAGCTGCATGAAGTGCAAATATCGATGCAAATAACAGATTCACAGCATGGTCCATTCCCAATCGTATCACTTAAAAAAAAAAAATCTGTCACTGACCGAGCACTGCATGTCTGTATTCAGTTCATACACAGCAGCACTATGTGTATTTACAAAAATGGATGGTCAGAAGAGAGATCCGGCCAACGGAGATGAAAGGGAAGCAAAGACATAAAATGCTGGAAGTGCAATTGGAAAGCACTGTGACGAAAAGATGAAGATGTCCCAGAGGAAGTGATACTGGCATAGAAACACTTCACATCAAATGAACCCTCAGAGATATTTCATGACATTGGAAGAGTGAAGGATGAAATATTGGAAGCTGCTCCACACTTGGAGTGTGACAGTTCGGCAAGGCACAGAAAAGATGTGCTTGAACTGAATCATAAGTTAGAGGACAAGGAAGAAAGCACTCTTCAGACTTACAAACTACTCTTAGTAAGTTTTTTACAAAGAAGTAAAGTATCTTAATTGTCAGTGTTTTAATGTTTTGAGATGCAATGTACTAAGTATAATGTCTTACTCTTTTTTTTTTATTCCCCTACCCTATTGATTTTCAGCTGACAGAAGATTTTTAGTGTTATGACAAAAAAAAATTCAAAGGTTATGGAACAACCATAGTTTCTTTTTTTTCATTGATTATTATGATCACTTTGCCTAGCTTCAGAGGATTTTTAGTGTTATAACAAAAAAAATTCAAAGATCATGGAACAACCACAGTTTTTTTTTTCATTCATTATTATGATTACTTTGCCTGGTTTCAGCTTGTCTGGTCCTCTGTATAGTCCTACAATACTGTGCAAAAGCAGGAGCTTCCTATTGTTATTAGAAATGATTTTATCCAGCAATCAAGTACAGTAGTTTTAGAAAAATTGTTCTTTACTTTCCAGTATTTGAAATTAAAGCTTTCTGTCATTTCTCTTCTGCTTCCATCCTTCTATTTCCTAGTTATCTAAGTCCTGATTCTGGTCGCATTTCACCATCCCAGCACGTCCTATACACAAGTACAGTCTTTAAACTCCTCCATTTTCGTACTCTTCAGCATTCTCCCTATTTCTTCACTCTTCTAATTTATTTAATTTTCACCCTGACCCTTTCCCTTTCATTCTCCTCCCTGCTAGGTACTGTATTCTATCAGTTCAGTTCAGTCGCTCAGTCGTGTCCAACTCTTTGCGACCCCATGAGTCGCAGCACGCCAGGCCTCCCTGTCCATCACCAACTCCCGGAGTTCACTCAGATTCATGTCCATCGAGTCAGTGATGCCATCCAGCCATCTCATCCTCTTTTGTCCCCTTCTCCTCCTTCCCCCAATGCCTCCCAGCATCTGAGTCTTTTCCAGTGAGTCAACTCTTCACATGAGGTGGCCAAAGTATTGGAGTTTCAGCTTTAGCATCTTTCCTTCCAAAGAACACCCAGGACTGATCTCCTTCAGAATGGACTGGTTGGATGTCCTTGCAGTCCAAGGGACTCTCAAGAGTCTTCTCCAACACCACAGTTCAAAAGCATCAATTCTTCGGCACTCAGCTGTATTCTGTAGTGTCCCTGAAAGCCTATCAGTTCTTTAACACACTGTCCTCCTTTCAGACCATACCTGCCCTAGATCGTATCCTTATGAGAAGCATCTATAAATTTATTGGTTTCTTCTTTGTGCTTCATCTGCGTTTGTGTCAATAATAAAAGACAAAAGTCTTTCTTGAATTTAAATTATTACAAGAAATTCTACCACTCTGTTTGGTTTCTTAGAGAAATTTCAGGGACATTCACAGAGAGGCCCTGAGCTTACGATGGTAATGGCACCAAAGTCAGTCAATCTAGAATCTCCTTAACAAAAAAAATTCTCACAGCACCGAAAAGAGTTGCGTCCTGTAAACAAATTCCATTCTACTTCTCACTCACTCCTCTGAGCACGTGTCACATCCGAATTACCGGTTTCCGTGTTCATCTTCCGTTAGATGTATTTTGCTGTGCAGTGTAATAGAAAATTCTTCCTCTAAGCAAGTTGTGTGTGTGCTCAGGCGCTTCAGTCGTGTTCGACCCTTTACGACCGCATGAACCATAGCCCACTAGGTTCCTCTGTCCATGGGATTTCCCCAACAAGAATACTGGAGTGAGTTGCCGTGCCCTTCTCTAAGGGATCTTCCCGACTCAGGGATAGAACCCACGTCTCCTGCGTCTCTTGCATTGCAGGCAGATTCTTTACCACTGGGTCACCAGGGAAGGCCTAAACCAGTTGTGTATCTCTTACTTAAAAGTGTAAGCAGAGTACAAATCCGAATGCAGAAGACGGTGACTGCTCCCTGACTAGAATAATCAATGTAAGAACATCCTTAAAGCCTTTCTTCTGTAACAATGGCATACTCAGCTGAAAAGTTTGTTTAAATCCTTCTCAGCACAACAGGAACCTGGAAACTTGTTCTGCTTGTGACTATCTTTGAGTATACCTGACTCATCCCCATAATGCCTTTCGGCTCAGCCCTGCTCAGCTCAGCTGCTCTTCCTGCTTTCTACAGATATTTTAAGTTCTTCGAGACTTCAGGTGAAGGCTACAGGGTTTTTATACTAAATCCTATTTTAGAGCACAGGATGTCCAGAGCTCACGAATATCACAGATCTACAGAATAAAATGGAACGTTTTTTCCTCCCCATCCTCTAAGTCTCTCTGTAGTCTCTGACTTCGTGGTTGTGTCACATTTGTATCATGAACCGTTACTTCTAAGCTGCGTTTATATCACAGCAGACTTGCTTTTTACAGTAGCAAAAAGAACAGCAGCAGCATGAAGTAAAATCAGCAACAAGCCCTTCATCTTAATCAGAAATTCAGAAGATCAAGGAACTTCTATGTCGGCAACCCACTGCATTCTGGTTTTCCTGTGTTTTATAAGACTAGAAGTATCTTGTTTACCCACAAATGGCTGTCCTTTCACCTTTGTTCCTGTCCTCTTTATCTCCTTTGTAAAACAGTGCTGTCATTATCCGTTTTGTGAATTTATCTCATAGAGTAAAGAAATGAAGTAAATAAATTTATCTCATAGAGAATAAATTATTCTTCCAGTGACTATGTTGATGTGATTAACTTTTCCCATGCTGTTGCAGCTTCATGTTCTTTCTGTGGGTACCTTACCTGCACACATCTGTTTTTCTTCACTGCCTAATCTACCTTCCATGTCTCACTTTTTCTTACGTAGTCTTCTACCTGAAAATCCACATAGAGAGTTGACAGGTTAGTCGCTTCGGTGTAATTTGAGGTAGTGTCAGTAAGCTAAATTGTGACGTGTGGTGGTAACTGTCTCTCTGTAAAGTGGGAGGCGTGCTCCCTTACTGGACGGCTCTCAGTTCTCCTGGGTTTCTGACTTTACTTCCTGCATCCAGAGAGGGACTTCCCAGAGACTGGTCTCCTGCTTCTGCTTTTTGTCTCCTTAACTAATGGGGCTTTCCAGGTGGCGCTAGTGGTCAAGAACCTGCCTGCCAGTGCAGGAGACTAAGAGATGCAGGTTCAATCCCTGGGTTGGGAAGATCCTCTGGAGAAGGGCAAGGCAACCCACTCCAGTATTCTTGCCTGGAAGATCCCATGGACAGAGGAGCCTGGTGGGCTACAGTCCACGGAGTCATAGAGTCGAACACGACTGAAGCGACTTGGTGCACACACACTCGCTCCTTGATGTCACTCTTGGGAACCTAAAGCTGCCCTTCTGCTGACAGTCCCTTCATGCACTGTCGCCTGGTCAACGCGCAGTTATTAGGATACCTGCAGAATGGGAAGAACGACAAAACTGGCTCCATCTAGTCTGCCAGGCCCTCTCTGTCTGACTTGTATGTTATTCTTAGATCTTCTGATGTGCTCTGTTGATGTAATTACATTCAAGAAGTATGTTTGGAGCCTCTGCTGGAGCAGTGAATCTCCTCGCGTGTTCTTGAGCAAAGGCCTGTCCTTCGTCTGGAGCATGAGCAGCTCTGGGGCTGCTCTTTGGAGAGCTGCCGAAGCAAGGACCTCCTTCCTCATCACAAGGCAGCTGCTCAACAGGATGGCGCAGGTCAGACCCAGACCTCCCTCACATCCAGGTGCTTGTAGGCACTTCACCGTCCCTGCAGTGCCGTGGATCGCTCCTGTATTAGCACATATGTTTGGCACATAAGTACAAAATGAATGTCCTTCGGGAGGTGCCATATCTCCTGGGTGGGAGCTTAGACAGGAAATCCCAACTGACTATTTAAAGCAGCCGGTGTATCTGAGTGGAAAGGCCCCAAGTTCAAAGAGCAGGGAGCACGGAGCTCACTGTGGTCCTGGCCGTGTGGGCAGAGTTTTTCAAAGAGATGAGATGTGAACTGAGCCCTATAAGGATGTGCTTTGCCTCCACTGTTTGGGGTTTTTTTTTTTTTTTTTTGCTTCTTGCCATTAATGACCTTGGAAGTTGGCTTTGGCCTCTTAGAATAGAAGCTATTTAAGAAGGAGGCTTCCCCAGTTGCTCAGTGGGTAAAGAACCCGCCTGCCAATGCAGGAGACACAGGAGATGTGGGTTCAGTCCCTGGGTCCGGAAGATCCCCTGGAGGAGGAAAGGGCAACCTGCTCCAGTACCCGTGCCTGGAAAATGCCATGGACAGAGGAGCCTGGCAGGCTATAGTCCAGAGAGTCACAAAGAGACATGACTGAGCGGGAACACGATAAGAGGAACTTAAAGACACAAATCCTGACGCTTTGTGTACTTTACTTAAAACTCAAATTTCTCTTCTTTCCAAAGATCCTAGCAATAGAACCCTGTTAAATTCTCTTTGGGCAAGTCTTTAACTGTCCTGCTCTCCTGACGGTTTCTCTTCTCCTCCATTTAGATTATAAATACACAGGGCCTGGGACCATGTGTTTCTTATCCTGGCTTTATAATTCCCCATGGATAAGACTAGCCTGATTCTTACATTGTAATCTAATCACTTACTCAGAGGTCTCTGTGTTTGTTGAAGGTGATGGATTAGCCTCTCAAGCACCCCAGCCCAACAGTGGCTGGCTGTCTTGGGCATTCCCATCATCTGCCTTCCCTGATCTCTATTTTTGTTCCAACCAAATATGCTCCTGCTTTTTTCCTCTGATCACCCCCTTTCTGTAGCCCGTTAAATATACTTTTAAGGAGACGTCAAGACTTCTTTTAAGAATATGAGTTTTTAATTATAGCAGCACATAGGCATAAACAAGGAGACAGGCCCAATGGCACATGAAGACCAAGTAAGAGAAAGCCTTGAGCGTACCCAAGTGAATTTAAAAACCCATCAGGTTCATACTGCCTTACTTTTTAATTTAGTAAATGTTTGTAGCTACTATGTTTTAACTCAGTATAATGAAGCTTTCCTCAAATTAGATTGGACTCATTTTTTCCAATTCACTAAAAACATTTTTATTCAACTATTGATTTTAGACAAATTATAAACTATTTCCCTGTGGTTTTCTTTCTCGCAAATGGGCTAGTTTCACTATGTGAGTCTTAATTTGTATAATTATTCTTTTATTCTATGTTCCGCCTTTCATTGTGTTTAGCAGACACTTGTTGCTTTGTAATTTTGAAGAAAAAAAAAAAACAGCATGTAGGTATACTTGGAAAGAATAGGTATCAGTGAAATTTTGTATACTGCAAACTGTTTTCCATGAACTACCATCTTGAAACATAAGTCAAGGCAACTAAGGAAGTCTTGTCATCGTGGATGCTGCTGAGATTCATTTATTTAACATTAAACATATCTCTGACTTCCTACTTTGTGCCAGGTACAGTTCCAAGTGCTTAAAATCTATAAATAAGCCAAACAGACAAGGACCTTGCCCTTCACCAGCATACATTCTAGCCAGGATTGCACCAGAGATGCAGGCAATAAACAAATAACCAAATGCACAGCCTGTAGAGATGGCAGTTAATTTCTTGATTCCTTTTCCCTCTCCCATGGCTTCAAGGCCGTATTTTCTGTAGTGTTGACTTCAATTTGGCCTCACAGGACTAATACTCCATCTACATAAGGGCCTTGTTCTAGTCAGGAGGGAAAGGATGGAGAAGCACCCGGCAGGGTCACGTTTCTCCTTGTTAAACTGAAACTGGATGGGCGTCACTCTCAGAATTGTGGAAGTGGGGATTCCTTCACTCATTCAGCAAATGTTTATTGAGCAGTGTATCACCTGGGGTTCTATTATGTTCCAGGCTTTATAACATCTACATGTATGCCCTTAGGTACCTAGTCGGAAAGTCAGAAGCATGAAATATATAATTACTGATAAATGTCAGAGTAAAGAACATATATTGAGTACCTGGAGGGGACCACAAAAGCAGTTACTAACTCTGCTGGGGGAAATCCTCACCATAAAGTGTCCTCTAAACTGTGACTTAAAGATGGACTGGAAATACAGCACGCTTCATTTATTCAGGAAATGTTTACTGAGCCAAGCACAGCTGTGGGCCGTGTAGACGCAGCAGTGAGTCAGACAAAGTGCCTGCTCTCTTGGCAGCAGAGAGACAAATAATATACAGAAGGGTAAACAAGTATGTATTGGGTAGCAATGCTTGCTGGTATTAAAAAACAAAAAGTGGGTTAGTAAAGGGAGCAGAGAGTGAAAGGGGTGCCATTTTACAAAGGGTGGTCTGGAAAGTCTTCTCTAACGAGATGGCATTTGAGGAGAATCCTGAATGATATAAGAGAATGAGAATGGCAAGCAGGAAGCTGTTTCTGAGAGAAGGGGAGGGGTGAAGAAAAGCGTGAAACGAAAAGCATGTCCTCTCTATTACAAAGTGAAGTGTCCTCACTGGGCGTGGATGGAATAAGATGGGCTGCAGAGAGCTTGGGGGAGTGTGGTGGACGAAACTGGGAAAGGAGGAGTGGGACAACACTGTGTTCCATACTCAGGAGTCTGAATTCCCACCTTGTTGATCAGGGAAAAGGGGGCTAGGTTTTGGGGGGGGGGCAGAAAAAAAAAAATAACATGATTAGATTTTTTCATTTAGTTGGATTTGGGGGAAATTAGCAGGTAAGAAAGATTAACTTGAAAGGAAATACAGAAGAAGCAACTATAAGATTATTGTGATATTGCAAGTGAGGAATTATGTGACCTAAATTAAAACAGTAAGGGTGAAGCTGGAGAGGAGATGGTAGAATTCAACTGTTTTAGGAGAACTGCCACATAATATCTGAGGCCCTCATGCCCTCCAGAGGATGGGAAAGGTCGAGAACAATTCCTTGGTTCTGGTATGTGTGACCAAGCGGGTGGCAGTGCCATCTACCAGCTCAGGGAGCCCTGGAGGAGAGGCAGGCTTAGAAGTGCATATAAAGAATTGGATGGAGGGCAGTGGAGACTGTGTGTGTGTGTGTGTGTGTGTGTGTGTGTGTACATTAAGTCACTTCAGTCGTGTCTGATGCTTTGCAACCCTGCAGTCCACCAGGCTCCTCTGTCCATGGGATTCTCCAGGCAAGAATACTGGAGTGGGTTGCCATGCCCTCCTCCAGGGGATCTTCCCAACCCAGGGATCAAACCCGCTGTCTCTTGCCTCTGCTGCCTTAGCAGGCGTGTTCTTTACCACCAGCACCACCTGGGAAGCCAGTGGGGATCTCAGCCTGAAAATGAAAAGAAATTAGGGCCAGAATATAGCTTTGGCTAAAGCTGAAACTTCAGTACTTTGGCCACCTCATGCGAAGAGTTGACTCATTAGAAAAGACTCTGATGCTGGGAGGGATTGGGGCAGGAGGAGAAGGGGACGACAGAGGATGAGATGGCTAGTTGGCATCACCTACTTGATGGACGTGAGTTTAAGTGAACTCCGGGAGTTGGTGATGGACAGAGAGGCCTGGTGTGCTGCAATTCGTGGGGTCGCAAAGAGTCAGACATGACTGAGCAACTGGACTGAACTGAATTGACTGTTTCATGGAAATTTAAAACAGAGGTGCCAGAAGAGTAGTCAGCGTTGTCAGATACTGTAGAGAAATTTAATAAGATGAAGACTTTAAAAAGGCCATCAGATTGGACAGTTGGAAGGTCACTGATGACTTCAACAAGAGTGGTATCAGTAGATGTAAGTTAGGGTAGAACCTGTCATGGCTGAGTTAGAGAGCGAACGGGTCCAAGGCTGCGACTGTCCAGCCAAGATCACTCTTCTCTCTCCTTTCCCAGAGCGCCTCCTTGGAAGCTGAGATCTAATCTCTTCCACCTCCCTCCTTAAGCTTTCTCCAACCAGGGTGTTGGAGTTGGGACCGTGATAGGGGACAAATATTCTAAGATCCTTGGGTCTCTAATGGGAGAGGGGAACCTGATGTTGGTGAGCAAGGTATCGTGAAGAGTGTCACAGAACCACAGGTGGGACCAGCCCAGTGACCTGTCTCCAGAGGGGAGGAAGATGAAACATGTAGGTCTCTGTGTATGTGGAAACTCTGGACCAGGGAGCTGAGGCAGGACGGAGAGCAAAGGCCTCAAAGGACCGGTGAGTCAAGCATGGAATTAGCCAGGAGACAGCCCCCGGTGAGAGAGTGGCATCTGACAAACTGTGGGGGGGAGGGGGTAGAGAGAATCTGACAGTAAACTGATGTTCACTGGAAATTCCGGGAAGGATGCTTTGTTTTCTTAGGGCACAGGGACTTGGCAGCACTTGTGATCTTGAAGGTCGCAGGAAGGGGACAGTTAATGAATTAAGGGGTAGCATAAAGATACTTAACTAGCACTTGTGGAGCAAAAAAGTGGTCATTCAGATATTGTGGTGGAAAGGGATCAGATACCAGGCTTCTAAAGAACTGAAAGTAATTGTCTGGGCTCCCTTTAGGGGAGGGATGGGGGCAGAGACTAAGGGATCCCAGACAGTTTGGAGCTGCAAAGCCCAAGAGAGAGACTTGCACTTTGGAGCGAGTTGGAAGCAAAGTTCAGGGTAAGGGACCTCCTCCCTTAAGCCGGGGGACCAAGAAATTATCCGTCAGATCTAGCAGATTTCCTGCCATCTCCCATACACACTCTCAGCCTCAGCTTCTCCTGCCCGCACTGCCCATCTCAGCCCACTAGGTGACAAGGCTCCAGGGTGAGGCTGGTGGCTTGTTCGGAAGCCTTGAGAGCCATCAGTTCCTACCAGACCCCTGCTCCAGAGCGGTCTTAGGTCCATGGCCAGAGACACAGGCCCTCAAACTTTTCCATGGCAGCCAGTGGTGGGGATGGGCTCAGGAGGACCCAGTGCAGGGGACAAGCTGACACCCTGATTGGGTTGAGCGCCCAGGGGGGCCTCACCAGGTGATGGTCCTGCCGGGGGTCAGGCCAGGGGTGTGCCCAGGTCCTGATGGATGGGGGCTTCCTCTAGCACCCCTGCTGTACGAATTCCCGGGCCGGATGTTACCCTGTGGGCCCCAGGTTGGAGCTGGCGAGGTGGGGGCCTGGTTCCCAAGCCCTCCTGGGGGCGCAGGCACCCTCCCCCAGCCCAACATAGTCCCTGGCAGTACGCCCAGATGCCGGCACTGCCAGAAGACCTCTGGCTGCAGAGAAAGAGATGAGGCAGCTGGCCAAGGGGCTGAGGCAGAAGAGGAAAGACCTTGGGGTACCCACAGGCCCACGTGGGGCTCACCGTGGGGGCTCTGTTGGGAAAGGTGCTGATCCAGACGACCACCTGCCACTTGGAGGCCCAGCCACTGAGCCTCGCCAACAACGCGGAAGCTGAAGCCACTGCTGAAAATGGGGCTGGAGCAAAGTGGACACTGAGAACCTTCTGGGCTTCTGCAGCAGGCTCGAAAATGCAGACAGGCATGCAGGGAGAGATGCGTAGGAAACAGCCTGGAGAAGCACTCCCTGCAGTGGCTGGAGCCCACACCCCAGCAGGCCATCGCTGGGCAGCTCTGGCTGTAGAAGGACTGGGTCCAAGTCTGATTCTATAACTGGTGCGAGACGGGCCGTCGGCCAAGCCCTGATTGCTCCCCACTGCTTGGCCTCCGTTGGCAGGGAGACCAGTGTGCTTTTCCCTGACATCAGGACTCCATTTTGGCTCCCCCCAACTCTGGGGGACCCTACTTTGCACATTCGTACCACTCTGCACCATTGGCAGTGGGGGAACCGTCCTCTCTGCCCCAGCCACCATCCTGCGCCTCCCCCGTCTTTCCAGCTGAGGGGCCTCATTTCTGGTCAGGGCCAACCTGGGGAAACAGGTCTCCGGGCGTTGGTTCGTTTCAAGGCGTTTAGCATGAAGTGCTCCATCAGTTGAAAAAAATAATACATAAGAATACATAAGGGAGGGAAATGGGAGCTATTTAGGAAAATTGAGAAAGATGAGGTTGAAGTTTATTGCTACTTTGTGTTTTTCCCTGGCCTTGGCTTTAAGGTACATCACAATACATAGGTGCATTTGGATTTTGTTTCTCTCTTTTTTTCACTAATTGAAAAGTAATTGTGTCTCTCATTCCTAGTGGTTATGAGTACACATATTCTTATGAATACAACATTAAGCAAAAAGCTCAAGTCACAGAAGACTGTGTCAGTGTATCATTTCTAGCAAAACCAAGCCGAACATTGCCTCCAGGGGAAGGTTTGAGGACGCAGTATAAAGAGGGCACAGAGCCTGCCCAGAGCCCATGATGAAACACAGAAGTTTGCTCGTTCTCCTCGCTTTCTTGAAAGATGTGATTTTTTTTTTTCTAATTCACTTTTGAGCTACGTTTGGTTTATTCCCTGGGAATTCCCTTACTTTGTTTTGCGCTCAGAAATGCTTCTTAGAGGAGATTTGTGGTAGTTGATCCCACACTCCCTGGTGGCTTTTTCAGTGGTACATCTTAAATCACCTTTGTACATATGTGCGTTTTCTTCAAATGTTGACGGTAGCCTTCAGCACATTTTCAGCGGGGACCATGACTCTCTGTCGATCTACAATCTTAGAATTTAAGAAACACCTTCCCATTGGCCATCTTATTTTTAAGTTTTCCCTTGAAAACTGATAGGTAATTCCTGCTTTTCTTTGAGTCTGTATTTTCTAGGTGTCTCTAGCTCAGTACAGTAAAAAAAAATACTCTGAATCACTTCTTACGTAAGTCTTTCAAATCCATACCAAATAATGTATTGAGTATTATTTTTATGCTTTTATCAATCCTTGGCACTTTAATTAGATTCCTGTCATAAAAATCAATCTCTCCCTTCCCTAGAGTTTTCCTACCTCTTGTCTAAGAAAACTTCTTAGTCCAAAACATTATTCTGCTCTTAAAGTAGCATCTAACCATTTTCTGTAATTTCATATTTTAAAAATGTATGAACTATGCATCATTGTGTATTATACTAAAACTGTGTCCTAAGGATTTACTTTTTAGAATTATGACTTTCTTCTAGAAATAGTCTTTCTTATTAAAAGTACTAGCTTCCTTGACAGAATTCATTTATGAAGTCCTTTTAGATTCAAAATTGTTTTATCTATGTAGAAAAATGTTTTTACAATGAAAACTACAATTTAATTCCAATAAAATCCTAGTGGCATATGGGAATATTACTTGACAGAGTGATTCTAAACTGAAAAACTGAAATAAGGGAAAAAAAGGAATTTTTGAAGGTAAGGAGTTAGGACCTTTTCTTACCAGATGCTATGAGACTACAATAATTTGAACACAGTGTTGTGGTTGTGATGAACAAAATAACGGAAACAAGTATTTAGCAAGTCTATCTGTGGTTGTGTAAGTTGATACAACCTTCATAAAAGACTATTGAGTAATTCGTATGGGAAATGTTTAAAATGTGCTTTCCCTTTGGTCTATCATTTCAACTGTTAAGACTGTTTATAAGAAAATATTGTTAGATGTGTGTAAAAATATAGTGATAAAGGTGATCATCACAGCTTTTTTTTTTTAAGAACAAAAATTAGAAACAAATTAATGTTCAACAAAGAGTTAAGTAAAAAAGGAACACCATACATGGTGAAGATTGACAAACAGTTCAGAAGATTATTAAATGAGGCAGAACAGTTTGTTAAACTCTATGATGTCATTCTTTTATTTTTTACGGAAAAAGGTATATTAATACATATATACTGCAGATGGTGATTGCAGCCATGAAATTAACAGACGCTTACTCCTTGGAAGGAAATTATGACCAACCTAGATAGCATATTGTAAAGCAGAGACATTACTTTGCCAACAAAGGTCCATCTAGTCAAGGCTATGGTTTTTCCTGTGGTCATGTATGGATGTGAGAGTTGGACTGTGAAGAAAGCTGAGCACTGAAGAATTGATGCTTTTAACTGTGGTGTTGGAGCAGATTCTTGAGAGTCCCTTGGACTGCAAGGAGATCCAACCAGTCCATTCTGAAGGAGATCAACCCTGGGATTTCTTTGGAAGGAATGATGCTGAAGCTGAAACTCCAGTACTTTGGCCACCTCACGCGAAGAGTTGACTCATTGGAAAAGACTCGGATGCTGGGAGAGATTGGGGGCAGGAGGAGAAGGGGACGACCAAGGATGAGATGGCTGGATGGCATCACCAATTTGATGGACGTGAGTTTGAGTGAACTCCAGGAGTTGGTGATGGACAGGGAAGCCTGGCGTGCTGCGATTCATGGGGTCACAAAGAGTCAGACACGACTGAGCAACTGAACTGAACAGGGAAATATAATAGATATTACTGATGATTTTTTTAAATTTGCTTTGTGTATTGTACAATTGAAAAATCCAGGGAATATTTCTAAGTGAAGATTCCAGAAAATCTAGGATTCCTAAAAATATGCATTCTTCTAGTCTTTCATTATCAAGCAATATTTCAGAATAATAAATCTAGCCTTTTCATTCTTACTCAGTTTTGTAGTTTCTGTAAAAGAAAAGGAACTCAATTCTCTAAATGATGGATTATTGGAATGTATCAGTTAGAAAGGCATTGCTAAAAAATTAGATTTTTTTTTTAATCAGATGCCCATTAATGTTAAAGAACTGTAGTGTAGCTCAGTGAGTGAAGACACCTGCCATATGTCTGTTTTCCTGTACAACATGGTAATTTACAATTACAATGAGTGTGTTTATATACCTCGGTGAAGTTAACCTATATTTAGAATATAAGCCCAAATCATTTTCATGTTTCTGAATGTTTACTTTGCAGTTTTAAAAAGCATTTGAAAATATCAAAATCCTGTGTATCACAGTAGTATTCTCCCTGCTTTTCATGTTTGAAGAAGCCAAATGAGATCTATGGATTGTTAGATTTGAAGGCAGGGTCAGTTCCTGTGATTATAGCCCCAGCCAATTGAAAGATGATCTCTCATGAAGTAAATCTACCCCAATATTCAGTAAAATCATAAAACAAGGTATTAGCATTATCATGATTACAACCAGTGAAGAGAAATGTAACAAGAAGCTTTGGGAGACTATGGTTTACCCAAGGGGCTGCCTCCAGAAAACAATTAGCAGGTTGGTATGTTGGGCTGCTGGTCTACCACCTCACTCTTTTTCTGCCAGTGGCAAAATCAGCTGCTTTGGCATTGAACTTGAGTTTCTTAGGTTTCCTTCCCCCAGCTTCCAACAAAATTCTAAATACAAACCAGCTTTACTTATTGCTATTGATTCTTCTATTGACTGCCTGCCAAAGACTGTGTTCAGAAAACAAAAAATTGAGGCCTTCCATTGATTTAAAATCAATGTGCTCTTCTAAATCTATGCAACCTGTTTAACATATCATTTCTTCTTTTCCAAAGGAGTAACTATACTGTTTAATAATTAGTCCTCTTCTTCCTTCTTTTAGAATTCTGTACACTGACCGGGGAGGTATATAAGCTGTGTTAAGTTGCATTGTTGTCTTGGAATGGATGATAATGCCCCTGAAACAGCTGTAAAACTTGGGATATTATTGACTGAGTAGTGGGCAAGTCTTATTATATGCCATTTTATTGAAAGAGAATTCATTTTAATATATCACATATTAGTTGCTTGGGCTGCCATAACACAGTACTGCAGCTCGGGTGGCTTAAAATATAGAAATTATCTGTTTCATGGTTCTGGATGCTAGAAGTCTGAAATCAAAGTGTTGTAGAGTTGCTTCCTCCTGGGGGCTCTGAAGGAAGGCTCTCTGTTTCAGGGTTGCAGGTGGCCAACTTCCCCCTGTCTCTTCACATTGTCTCCCCAGTGTACATATCTGAGTCCAAATTTCTTCCTCTTAGAAGGACACCAGTCCTTAGATTAGGGGATCGACGTGAGTCTGAGTGAACTCCAGGAGTTGGTGATGGACAGGGAGGCCTGGTGTGCTGCGATTCATGGGGTTGCAAAGAGTTGGACACGACTCAGTGACTGAACTAAACTGAACTGACCTTTCTGACCTCATTTTAACCTAAACATCTTTGTAAAGATCCTGTCTTTAAATAAGCTCATGTTTGGGGGAACTGAGAATTAGAACTTCAACACAAAAATTTTTATGGGGTGCAATTCAGCTCATAACATCCACTAATTAAAATTTAAGCTAGATTCAGTTATTTGTTCATGTAAACGTTAAACAAGCATGTGATGACAACTTGTGGTGAATATGATGAGGTGTCAGGTGTCAGGGGTCTTCATTTAGATCTAGAGTTATAGTTCTCTTGTTACGTGCATATTGCCTCTGATAAAAATCAGCTGTTAACAAATATTCTCAGCCAAAGGAAGTATGGCCCCATAGCTTAAGGCACGGTTTGGAAGACAGGCCAAACTTTTGGGTTCAAAATCTCAGCTCAGTAACCTACCATCTCTTGCTTGAAATGACTTACTTCTTTCAGCCTCAGTTTCTCATTTGTGAAATAATGTCTAGCAATCCACAGGGTGAGGGAGTTGATAAACAGATAAAATTAGGTCATGTGAAAAGAAACCCCTAGGAATTCCCTTAAACAGTAGACACCCAATAATTTTTCTCTCCATTGTGTTTATACTGTACCTCGTCTGGGATTTTTTTTTTTTTTTAATAGCTCATAAATCATTCTTTGCATCTTAGGAAATTTTACATAGTAAGTGCTCATTGACTATTAGCCAAAACTAAAGAAAGAACAAAAAAAGTAAAGACTGTCATCTCAGTTGCTGGAAAACTTACTATCTGATATTGGGAAATGACTTTTGGGATTGTAATAATTGGAAGGCAGTTACAAAGTTTGCTTCCTTAGCTGTCAACTAACAGCTAGGTAAGGGGGCAGATTTTGATTTGAAGGATTTAAATAGAGACTGTCTGAAAACTGATATAATGTTGTATAATTGAAAGGAATCATCTCTGAAGTTGTTTCCAGCCTCTAATAATTATATGAGTCTCCATAAGCAAGCACAGAGCAGCGCCCTGCAGATTGACTGTGGCCACAAGGATAGAGTACAGGAAGGGGCAAAGGGGGTGACACTGTTCCCCATACCGTGGCGACCACTGAAACCTTTCCTCTCCTGCTCTGATTGCAATCGTCTCTCCCAAATGCAAGCCCAGTCCTGCCTTTATTCAGATTATTTCTTTGCTGAGCACTCAATAGCTTTTTTGTCCAGAGCCCACTATATTCGTTTGCTAGGGCTGCCGTAATAAAGTACTACAGACTGAGTGGCTTACAGAACAGAAACTTACAGGCTCGCAGTTCTGGAGACTGCCACGCAAGGTTAAGGTGCGCGCAGGGCCGGCTCTCTCTGGGGCTAGGTCTTGGATATGTCCCTGGCCTCTCCCTTGGCTTTTAGGTGACCATCTTCTCTTTATGTTGTCTTTCCTCTGTGCGTTTTTCTGTGTTCAACTTTCCCCCTTTCATAAGGACACCAGTCACATTGGATTAGAGCCCACCCTAATGACCTCATTATAACTTCTTTTCTTCTGTAAAGACCCTGTCTCCAAATAATGTCAACTTCTAAGGTACTGAGGGTTAAGACTTCAAGATATAAATTAGGAGGGGAACCCAGTTCAACCCGTAACACCTACCACTCCTGATAGAAAATATAAGGTGTGAGTTTGGAAGCGGTGGGGAGCAATGTAGGAACACAGAGAGACTTGTTTATTTTTTCCTGCAAAGGAGTTAAATAAGAGGGCTGTGATGAAAGTCTGAAAGAGAAAGTCGCTCAGTCATATACAACTCTTTGCAACCCCTGCCAGATTCCTCTATCCATGGAATTCTCCATGACCTCATTATAACTTCTTTTCTTCTGTAAAGACCCTGTCTCCAAATAATGTCAACTTCTAAGGTACTGAGGGTTAAGACTTCAAGATATAAATTAGGAGGGGAACCCAGTTCAACCCGTAACACCTACCACTCCTGATAGAAAATATAAGGTGTGAGTTTGGAAGCGGTGGGGAGCAATGTAGGAACACAGAGAGACTTGTTTATTTTTTCCTGCAAAGGAGTTAAATAAGAGGGCTATGATGAAAGTCTGAAAGAGAAAGTCGCTCAGTCATATACAACTCTTTGCAACCCCTGCCAGATTCCTCTATCCATGGAATTCTCCGGGCCAGAATACTAGAGTGGGTTGCCCTTCTCTTCTCCCAGGGATCTTCCCAACTCAGGGATAGAGCCCATTGCAGGCAGATTCTTTAATATCAGAGCCACCAGGGAAGCCCAAGAATACTGGAGTGGGTAGACTATCCTTTCTCCAGGGGATCTTCCCGACCCAGGAATCGAACCAGGGTCTCTTGCATTGCAGGCAGATTCTTTACCAGCTGAGCCACAAGGGAAGCCTATGATGGAAAGGAAAGAGCATTAGCCATGGAACCAGACAGTCCCAGATCTGCATTCTGTCCCTAGGTCAGAAAACTTGCAAGAAAAATAACATTTTTCCTTTACCAATGAATGGCTTTATGGAGTGAAGAATTGCAGTAGCTACTTATTTCTGTTTTAGGAGCACCATAACTGTACTCTCATCAGTGAGATTGAGAAGTGTTATCTTAGGAAGAAAATTTTGGAAATTTTGATAAAGATATGATTCTTACTTTCCCCAGAAAAATTGATATGTGTGCCTACTGAGAAATCCCTGTCACTTTCTGCTAAGCATTGCCAGCCAGTAATTTCATCAAGCTAATGTAACAGGACAGTCAAGTGACTTGCCTTTAATTTGTTGTGATTGTGTTTATTTATGAAAAGCAGAGCTAAAACAGCTGATAGCAAGTGTTTAGACACTGATTGTTTCATAAATAGTTTTAAGAACATTGCTAAATCTAAGTAGACACTGAGTAAGTTTGCTCACCATGTGAAATGTAAATTATTCTTTCTGTAATGTCATTAAATACATGCAAATATTATAAATGATTACCTCATTTCAAACATATTTTCATGGCACCTGTCTGCTTGCTAAATATGTATTGCCTTTGAGATTTAAACAGAAGAGGTGGGAAAAGACTTAACCATATAGGGATTTACTGTGTTGTTCTTTTCTCTCCTGGAAAGGCAGTCGCAGCAACCCCACAGGTAGAAAAGAAAGTTTTGCTGCTTCTGTGTCATGTCATTAAAGTAGTAAATCTAAAGCCATAAATTTTTGTCTCCTGGGCCAAGAAATTTTAAGTAAAATACTAACAAGAATGTTATGCTTTTAAATGAAAAGTGAAAGAATCTTTATCCTTTTTGTTGGAGTTTCCAGAAATGGCACACTCCATAAAAAAATACATCATTTTTATTTTTGAACTGAGTTCCTTGCATTAGTCAATAAACAATTTATTTGGTGAATATTCTCTGTGCACATATATATACCATGTGAACATTTAGGAAACAGAAGGTGCTTGAATTTGTGAGATTTAAATATTTTCTCACAGTTGATCCAGTGATACTGCAGTTGAAATAAAACCACATTTAAATGAAATAACACTTTCTACTAAAAAGCACATATACATTTTCTGTAATTGTCTTAATGAGGACAGCAGTAATCCCAGTTACTCAGTGGAATATCTTGTGTTAAAAATCGTTAGTATATTTGCCTCTGTATGCATTCTAAGACTTGCTCACGGAGCTCTACCTGTCCTCATCACAAATGTACATGTACATTAAATTATGTTATCTGACTACACATATTTTATGATGCCCATACTCTTGCAAATATTATTCAATTCTGAAAGTATAAACAAAGCAATGATTGATTTCTCATTTGTTCTAAAAACATTGCATGGACATACTACTAATAATATTCATATTTTAAGTACATTAGGTAAAATATGAGCTATGTAGATCAGAGGTGCTATACCAGAACATGAAAAGCAAAAGGATAGTGCCAGCAGAGCAGCTTTGGGTCATCTTTCAGAAATCCTTGCTGTGGCCCCAAGCCAACTCCTGTTTTTCCCTCATTCCCTGTGCTCACATTCTCATCCCCTCTACTCCCTGAGCGGATTAAACATCTACTAAGCACCTGGTAGGGGCCAGGCACTGAGGGTCAGGATAAGGCAAAGCACACATAGGTTGGCTAGACGAAAGAGGTGAGAAAAACCCAGGATCACCTCACCAGTGGCCAGGGTTAGAGGAAAGGATGGAAGGAGGACCCAGAGGAAGAAGCACTTGAGAACAGGGACAGCTAGAGCTAAGGAAGACTTGAAAGGTGACTAGGAGTTGTTAAGTGGAAGGCGTGAGAAGAGAGAGGAGAGACACCAAGTCAGGAATGGGAGAAAAAGTGAAAAGACTTGGTTTTGACTAGAAATCTAGACTATGATTAGTTACTGCAACTGAGAGTTAAATTCAAGAGCTAAAATTGTGACAGCTATGGCAAAAAGTTAGATTGTACTCAGTACATGAAACTAATTACATGGATCTTTCAGAATGCATCGGGAAAAATATTTGCTCAACATTAAGTGTAAAGATTAATATATCGATCTTAAGGAGACATTGAACAACATAACAGATGATCTCTTTAATTGTAGTGCTTCTGTTGATTTGTTGTCGTTTAAGACACAAAATCTTTCTTCAGGTGACTGGTCCTTATATTGACTTATGGCAAATAGCCTCAGTCTTAATACTAAGACCAAGGTTCTGAAGGCCTTTCTTTCAAGAAATAAAATAATTTTGTACTAGCATAAAGCTTACAGATGGTTTGCCTTTGCACTACTGATCAGCAAAGCTAGAAAAATTAACAGTTGGCAGATCCACTGGCCTATTCTTCTCGAGAATCAGTTGTCTCTACTAGGCTTTGATAAAAGTTGTCTATCAGTTCCTTTATGTTTACTGAGAAATCATAAGAAGCACTGGGAAGAGTTTAATTGAAAAAACCATCAAGTACCAAAGACAGTGTCTTAAGTAAGTAGCCTAGTTGCCTAGTGCCTTGATACTGGAGATAGAAATAAGTAAATGTACATACCAAACACCTGATTTAAGATAAATAATCAATTCATCTGTGTTTCATTCTCATATGAAATAAAAATGAGTGATATATATCCCTTTACAGAGTCACTCTGAGAAGTAAAAACAAACAAGCAAGCAAGCAAAAACTCTTAAGAATTACTGAAAACTACTTAGCAAGGCATAAAGAACAATGCAGTGCTTCATAATGCTTTTTAAAATAAAATTTAAAGCCTGTAGATCTTTATTAAGTCCAACTTTGCTTCCATCTGTGAATATTGAAATGCTTTGATATATAGCAATCTTTGTAAAACTTTCTAAAATGAGTTCTTAGTTCAGTTCAGTTCAGCCGCTGAGTCATGTCCGACTTTGCAACCCCATGAATCAAAGCATGCCAAGCCTCTCTGTCCATATATAGAATTTGAAAAAGATTAAATTTTTTCCCCCAGATCATGCAAACTTACCAGTGTCAGAAGCCATCAAAAAACGCATAAGTGTTGGCACCCTTGAAAGTGTTAGTCATTCAGTCATGTCCAACTCTGCAATCCCATGGACTGTAGCCTGCCAGGCTCCTCTATCCATGGAATTCTCCAGACAAGAATACTGGAGTGGGTAGCCATTCCCTTATTCCTTTCTCCAGGGGATCTTCCCAGCCTAGGGATCAAACCCCAGTCTCCTGCATTGCAGGCAGATTCTTTACCATCTGAGCCACCAGAGAAGCCCTTGACACCCTTGCTTTGTCCTTAAACGCTGAGTGACACTTCTTAGCTTGTTATTTCAGCGGACAAATTTTGTTCTGAAGTCAGGTCAAAAGTCTATAAAGGGGCAGCACTGATAGTCTGTTTCTTATGAATTTATGTCACTCCTGAAAATCCCTGAAAATGTATACTAAAACAGTTACTAGGTGAATCATTTTGAGAGGTCTGCTTGGGTGGACTCATGTTTGGGGCATTCCACTGGGCAGTTGCCTTTTTAGACCCTTACCACCAACTGAGAACAGCTTGAAGGTAGACAGCCTGAAAACTTCAGGTTTCTAAAAGTTAACTATGTTGGAATTTGATAAGATATTTAGAAAGTAGGGGATAAGTAATTATTTTGAGAACACTGAGATATTTTTATTGGCGTTCTTTATAACTCAACTTGAAGTGGAATATAGCTCATTCGAATCGTAATGCCAGATGACAGTTATTTTCCAGTCAGTTCTTAAAGTGGTTTACATGTTATAGTTCAAGCAATATGAAAATTCATTCTGGAAAAAGCATCTGTTGTCCAAGGCCTTCTGCTTTCTTAACCAAGAGAAATAGCTGTATGTAGCTGTCAATTGTTTATTAGTGAATTGTATATTCAGGGCATTATCTGCAACAAAGCCATGATCTTAGGCCGGCTTTCTCTTGTTTCCCAGTACATTTCTGTGCCAATTTTTACCATACCAAGCTCTTGTGCCAATGCAAACTACTTTTAATTGTGCCTAGAAAAACATCAGGAGAATAAATTATTCCTCCTCTCCCTCTGCCCCTCTCCCTTCATTATTTTAAAGTATTAGAAAACTCAATATAAATTACTTTGGCTTACCCTTTCAGTTACCTATAGCATTTACATGGATAATCCAGAAACTTCTTGCCCTTCCTGTTCAGTTCAGTCTCTCAGTCGTGTCATGCCAGGCTTCCCTGTCCATCACCAACTCCCAGCACTTGCTCAAACTCATGTCCATCGAGTCGGTGATGCCATGCAACCATCTCATCCTCTGTTGTCCCTTTCTCCTCCCGCCTTCAATCTTTCCCAGCATCCAAGTCTTTTCCAATGAGTCAGTTCTTCGCATCAGGTCTTGCCCTTAAACATGTATTAACATTTTGAAAAAATGCCACTATTAAAATTTACTGAGTAATTATTTTACAGATTTAAAGCATATGTGAAAATTCAAATGTGCACACATAAATATAGAAGTTGGAAAAAAGAGTAGAATATAATCTACTCTTTTCAGTTACTGTGTTAGTACAGACTGTTCAAATTACATAAGTCCACTTCAAGCTGCTTACCAAAAAAACCAAAAATAAACAGTGATTTATTGATTAATGTAAATGGAAAAACCCAGGGTTCGTTCTGCTTCTGGTACTACTAAATTCTAAGGCTCAGACTGTTACCAAGACTCTTCCTCTATCTCCTTCTCTACTTTTCTTTGCCTATTGACCTCATTCTTTCTTGCCTGCAGACAGAGATTTCTTCACACAGAAAGAGAGGGTGCAGGTGTAGCATCCTCTGTTCAGCATTATGCCTGAGAAAAAGCTCTAGTATCCAAATAAGAATCTTAGTGAAAACTGGAGACTGGCCCTGGCTAGGGTACCATGATGATCCCTGAACTCATCCCTGGAACCAGAGAGATTGAATTAATAGGACCGAGCTGACTGTGACTGGTCAGTCTGGGCCAGCCATATCTATGAGGAGGTTGGGACTGGGGCAGGACACTGTCATTAACAGCCCAGCCAAAGGCTATGTGAGTTGAAGAGTACTTCCCCAAAGGAGGGTTTTGGATATGTCCACTACAGCTGTCGTGCCAGTTTCTCTGGGCTTTTGGAAGATTTAATGTATGTGCCACAATCAGATGCTTGTGTTATCTGATGCACAGAGAAGAGAAACGTGGGATATCTAAATACAAGAAGAGTCTACATTTTGAACACTCGAACTGATCCATCAGCAGACTGTTATACAAGTTTGTGATTCTATAATAGTTTACCCGTGGGTCCTTTTGCTGTGTTTACTGATTCCTGCTTGCCACTGTGTGGAGAGCTTACTTGCAGTATTACTCACTCCTGTAGGGTGGTATTTACTCACCCATATCCTAAGGTAGCTTAATAGGATCTGTACCATAGATCAGTGTTAACATTTGAACACACACAGACAGTCCACTAGTTCTCCTGTTAATCCTGCTTATCCACCGGTACCATCAAATTAATCTTTCCAAGCTGATATGTGCAGGTTACTTTTCCCAGTATTTAATATCTTTCTTGGTCATACTCTCATTTGGTATTTATCTTCTAACACATAACAACATTGGGTTGCCCAAAAAGTTCATTCAGGTTTTTCTGTAAGCTGTTACAGAAAAATCCAAATTTACTTTTCGGCCAAACCAGTATATTGTTGTCATCTATTTTATAGAAATTTGGGGGGATTAGTAGGGTTCTGTATTTCTGGAAAAAGTGTCCCTCAACTCTCACAGATAATATATTACGCTTTATTTTTAAAAGTACAATGGAAAAAAAATAAAAATCTAGGACCTATTTTGTTATTCATCAATTATTTTTATATCTAAATTAAATAATACAAATTCTTGCAATCTGGTTGCTTTTATTCTTTTCCCCAGTTCTGGTTTTCTCTTTCTCATCCCCCTAATTATTTGATTGTATATGATCTCCTCATCATCTGCCTTAAATCCTTGGTGGAAAGAATTCTTAGTTAATCAACAAATTAGACGAGCAAACTGAAATCACAAATGAATCAGTTGCTCTTCCTCCTCTTCTGTCTTCAGAGAAGATAGAAAATATATGGTCAGTTCAGTTTAGTCACTCAGTCGTGTCCGACTCTTTGCGAGCCCATGGACTGCAGCATGCCAGCCCTCCCTGTCCACCACTGACTCCTGGAGCTTACTTAAACTCATGTCCCTCAGGTTGGTGATGCCATCCAGCTATCTCATCCTCTGTCGTCCCCTTCTCCTCCCACCTTCAATCTTTCCCAGCATCAAGGTCTTTTCAAATGAGTCAGTTCTTTGCATCAGGTGGCCAAAGTATTGGAGTTTCAGCTTCAGCATCAGTCCTTCCAATGAATATTCAGGACTGATTTCCTTCAGGATTGACTGGTTGGATCTCCTTGCAGTCCAAAGGACTCTCAAGTCTTCTCCAACACCACAGTTCAAAAGCATCAATTCTTCGGCACTCAGCTTTCTTTATAGTCCACTCTCACATCCATACATGACCACTGGAAAAACCATAGCCTTGACTAGATGGACCTTTGTTGGCCAAGTAATGTCTCTGCTTTTTAATATGGTCATTGTCCCCTCAATGCTTTATATACAATAAAAGTATTGCTGTCTCTCACAGATACACACAAAAAGCTTACTCACTAGATATATTGTAGACCAGTCAGTTTATTATAAAATATTATATTTCATTGTGATTACAAGATGCAGTTTTAGCTACCTAAGGTTTAAATATATCTTGCAGTCCACGTGATAAGGTAGCATCATGTCATAGTCTAATTGGCAGTGTTTTTCCTAAGTGAAGTAATGAAGAATCTTAAAATCAATGGCATTTTAGGTTTGACGACACAGAGTACTCTAATTATCTATCTTCATTTTCTCAGAGAGTTTTGTCAAAGTCAAAATTCTATGGTCAGCATCTTTTAAGAACACTGGGTTTGGTTTAAAGATTCCCTGTTGTAAAACTAAGTTTCTTTTTACTATGTTAACAGACACTCCCTAGTGTGTCTGTTGTATAAAATCAAAATTTTGTTATTGTTATTTTTAACTCAGAGCTCACTTAGGTTAGCAACACTTTTTGATCATCATTTTCACAAGGTTTTTTCTTTATGCACAAAAAACAGTGGTGTCCTTTAGATATTATTTATTTTTAATGTTTAGAAGTCATTTTATATGTTTCATTCAAAGCAAAAACAACATGATATTGAGAACCTACAACTGTTATATGTGAAACTATTTACATTAATCTCAATAACTCAGATATGACTCTTGCTTTAAATCTCTTTGGTATGTTTCCGTTCTGATTTACTGCCTGGTTTAAAGATTAATGTTACAGGGTAATTTACTGCAGCTTCACAGATGGTATTTGAATCTTTTGTAAATGGGCTTTGGAATCTATGCACAGTTCTGTATAATGTTGGGTTAACATCAATGTAAATGTTGAACTTAATATGATTCTAAAAGATTGTGATAGAAATTTCATTATCCCTTTCTAAAAACATAAATTTTGAGGGGATTTCTTGGGCTAAGTATTTTTACTTCACTATCGTGGTTAAGGTATAACTAGCTCCTTATATTTGAAATCACCAGCCTCTATATGTTGAAAATAAACATAAAAAATAAATTACCTCATTTTAACCTATTCTAAAGTTTTAGTCACAGGAGAAGTTACTGTTTTTATTTTTACAGCTTCCTACATGAAATGCTTTATAGAATCCACAAACACACATTGCTTTTAGTGTCTTTTCCTTTGATGTCTATAAAAGACCCATTCAAAACTGGAGGTAAGTGCTCCTAATGTGCACAGCAGAATTTGGCTAACGTAGTTTGAAGTTATTAGAGATAACCTTTCTCTGCATGTCTTTTGAGGGGAAAAACTGGTACCAGCAATACCAGTTAAGCTGTAATTAGTGTAACTAACAACTAATAAGAAAAAGCAGACTGGAGGTCATTCTTAGGAATTTGAAGGTATTAACAGGTTAGGGTTGTAGGGCATCCTGTCCCCTGGCTTAATCTGCTGCCCTGGCTGGTGAGATTTGTTGAAGTCATCGGTGCCCTCTGACCCCGAGGTGTTGCACTCTCATGGTTTAGTGGTCACATGCCAGGCTCCTCTTTCCTGTCTAGTGAGATGACTTTGGGAATGGCAGATTCATTTTAATGTTCTTGTTACAAATGCCTGCAGATTTTCAACCTTTTAATGTAGATAAAGGATTACAGGTTAGTTTGCTTCAGTGTTCTTGTCCTACAAAGCCTTAGACTACACTGAAATTGTCATGTTGCTGCATTACAGAATATGATTTGTTGAGACCATTTACCATGTATTATAAGAGGAACGCTTAAAATCCAACTATTAAATCAGATGTTGTGTAACTGATTCTAATACATACTGAATATTCCACTTTTCATGAGCCACTTCTTCAAATTTAATTGCCCACCAGTGGCTTTTGTTTATATTTACAGTCAATTCTAATGCACTTAAAGAGTAAGAACTTTAACAGAGGAATAACCTTTTGTTTTCATGGGTGTAGTTAACCCCTTTCTTCTAGTATCTGGCTTTGGATTCTTCCTCATCTCATTACATGAACTGACACAAAAACAAAAGAAATACCATAGAACTTTAATTATTCTTTTCCTTTTCCTCTCAAGGTCTTGCCTATAAGGTTGTTTCTGTACCTGGAAAGTTTTATTTTTCTCTTTTAAGGCAATAAGCACCATGACAGCACTATTAAGAAAGAGTTGAAAGGAATCTTTCTCTTTCAGCTGTTTTATGTTACTACCTTAAATCTCTTACTATCATAGGTATTATAGTTTTTTTTTTTCACTATAGATTATTTATTACTCATGAAGAAAGCTGGGGCAGGCCCGAAAAGCAAAACAGAGCTTTTCATGTGAACTTAAAGGGGAAAAAAAAAGAATATTTAAAATTCAAGTTATCCTAGGTCACTGGCCACATGGACATCCAAATACTTAAAGAGTATAGACTTAAACATCATAGTTCTCATTTAAGTACCACTAGAAATAGTTAGGATATATTCTTCCTTTGAGTCCTCCATCTCAGTGTTTTATATGTATATTACTGGTAATTTGTGGATGAACTAGGTTTTGTTTTGTTTTGTTTTAGTGTTTATTCTTACATGTATTAGAAAAAGATATGAATAACACATGAAGCCTTTTTAATGGATATTATTGCTTTGGACTAGGCAAATAGAAAAAGTGAGTTGATGTAAACAAAATACTAGGCATTTTAGTAGTACTGTTAGTTCATGAATGTGGCAAAATGCATAAAAGTGTTACAAAAACAACTGGAGTTAGGGAAACAATGCTCTGTCTAAAGATGAAATTCCAAGAATACTTTTTTCTAGCCAAGAATTCACAAGATAATCTAATCCCTTCATTTCTATCTATTGGTCTTCATTTAATTTATGTGTACGCGTGAGTGTACTTGGCAGTTTCATGTTTTGTTTCCAAAACAAGCCAGCCTCTCTAGGTTTTAGTCTTGGGTTAGATGGTGTCTAAGCTTCCTTCCAGACAGTGTTATCAGTCCCAGTTGATAAATTCCTCAAGGCTGAGAACCAAATATGTATAAAGTGAAAGTCGCTCAATCGTGCCTGACTCTTTGCGACCCCAGACTATACAAGTCCATGGAATTCTCCAGCCCAGAATACTGGAGTGGGGTAGCCTTTCCCTTCTCCAGGGGATTTTACCAACCCAGAGATCAAACCCAGGTCTCCCACACTGCAGGCAGATTCTTTACCAGCTGAGCCACAGGGGAACCCCAAGAATACTGAAGTGGGTAGCCTATCCCTTCTCCTGAACATCTTCCCAACCCAGGAATCAAACCAGGGTTTCCTGCATTGCAAGCAGATTCTTTACCAACTGAGCTATCAGGGAAGCCTGATGTATAATTTGATCTAAGTACTAGTTAGCATCGTGATAGCCACATGTCATTAATACATGTGTCCCCATTGACTGATTCACATATTCTAACAACAGATATAAGAATGTTTTTGCAAATCCATGTGCTTTCCCCAAACTAACCAATAATCTTCATTGTCACATCAGTAATTTAAAACTTTTTAAAAATAGAGAGCAACGTGTGCTATTAGAGTTCACACAGACACCAGTCTTTTCTCATGCTTGGATTTCCTGAGAAGTGACACCAAGGACAATATTGGAAAGTATTTTTTCCCTCTTCCGTACTATCTTACGATTAACTATGAGAGTAAGACATCAAAGCGGAACTGACTTCAAAGCCTGTAACACTTATGGTTTCCAGCTATTACTGTAACCAGCCGCGTCGCCCTGACAGCAATTCATCTTACAGAGCTGCCGCGCTAGGACCCACCCCTCAGCTTCCTGCCTTCCCCTTTCCCAAACCTATCAAATTAAAAACCACCCCCGAAATGAATCTCAAAGTTAAACCAGTCCAAAGAGTTAGCATATTTGCTTAATTTCAAGATTTTATGACTAAAAAATAGACCATATTTATTTATTTATTGACTTTTCCCAAAACATACCACAGGGCCTTAGGGCTATGTTCACATTAAACATATAATAGTCTTCATTTGTTTATTTCAAAATATAGTATACATTTATAGGTAAGACGGTATATATACCTGCCACTTTAGTTAGGTTCACAAAATAAAGTATTGAAGGGTGTGTCTGATACTTGGCCCAGAAATCAATGAAGTTAGAAGGAATGAATTCTAAAACATGGATTGTCCATCATAAATTCTGGGAGTGTAGTCCTTGGAAGCACATGGTTTCTCTACTAAAAAAATATTTTTTTAATAATAAAGTTTCATGGATATATTGTTTTCCAGAAATATAAAAGTTAATATATTAAAATTTATAGGAGCTTCTCCTATATGCATAACTAAATAGGTACTAATATATCATTGAGGCTAGTTTCTTGAGAAATGTAGAATTAGCATCAGCTGAAGTTTTCAATTTTTATTTAAAAGACCCAGATAAAAATTTTAATTATTTTCCTGGAATCATTTGGTAAAGTTGCTGGTATGTATTCAGTTCCACGGGGCAGGCGGCAGCAGAGCCGCTCTTGAACTCTAGTGGAATAGCATCGAGATCTTAAAGTTATGGCACCAAAGGACTCACAAAAGACTTACTAGATTTTATTCTGCATTATGGGAATTTAATAGGCTCAATATAATGATTGTATCTTTTGTGAAATGGAATGGACTGCATTGTAAACTAATGAGCTTTCCAGCTTTCAAAGCATTCAAGTAAAGACTCGATGACCACTTTTCAATAATCCAATAGAAGGAATTCTTACATTTGGAAAGGATTAGACTAAAGAAACCAATATCCATTTTAATTCTAGAGTTCTTTGTTTCTAAAATTGAAGGATATGAAGAAATAAAGCTGAAGATTAAGTCATGGCTGTAGCATGGAGCTGTTGTCCAGTAATTAGATGGATTTTATAAAGAAAGACTCGTAAGTGGATGTCTTGGGGTGATTTGAAACAGAAAGGGCAAGGTGCTCTAAGTAGATCTGGGTGAACATCAAAATGAGCTGTGTCTCTTCTCGTGTTGAAAGTCGGAAGAGAGGAACCTACCCGAAAATCCTCACAAAGAAGGCAAAAAAGAAAATGAGGAAGGGAGCTTTTTTTAAACACTAGGAACCCAAATGGATCTTCACAGTGCTAGAAATAGAAGCCAAGGTATTTTTATATCTGCAATAAAGTCCTTTAAGCAAAACAGGTAGGACACTGAAAAGTTAAATTTTTCACTTCCTAAAGAGCAGAATAATTGCAGAGGACTGAAAAAGCACAATGTGAGTATGGAATGATTAGAACTGCTAACCAGTATGTTCTTTTGGTCCAGTTATTGAATTTCTCAGGACCTCTCATTGTTTTAAATAGTGGGTAGGTAGATGATTTCCATGATCTTATTCCAGCTCTGAGATTCTCTCCTAGAGCTTTAATTAAGAGTGAATTAAGTATTCTCTCCATAGCCTAAGAATTCAGACAGACCAAATGTTTCGGCTTGCCACACCTGGTTTATTCTGACCTATATAAAATAGATGGAAAGTGGAAAACTTGGGATAATTTTTTAAAGATTCTGGTATTTGGGAGTGTATACAAGTTACAAAGAAATCTGTGTGGACAGATAAGAAGTGAAATGAAGAAATGAAGTAGTGCCAGGAAAAAGTGCAGCTGGACCACTCCATTTGGGTTTAAATAAATGATCAAGTGTCTGAAGAAGACATACCAGAGACACCTGGCCGTGTTGCCTGAAGGACAGAGAAACAGGCATTTCTATAAGAAGTGAATCCATAGATTTGATTTACTGGCAATAAAGTGACAGGAAAATCTCATTGATAATTGCTTTCCAGTAAAGAGGAAAGAGGTATTACCAAAGAACATTTAGAGAGGTGAGAAAAAGCTAGAAAATATTAAGTCTATAAAGATGGAAAATGTGGAAAAATAATTTGAATTGCCTTGTAAACCTATTAATAAAAACCAATAACACATCAAGGCAGTTTTTCTCAGTAATAAGCCATTCTCCAGAAATAAAATAGATCTTTTCTGTTGTTCTTAAAATAATTAAGCATTTTTCCAAGTGTTAATTCTCTCCTTTCCTGGGAGTAGCTATATACTAGGGCTTCCCTGATAGCTCAGTTGGTAAAGAATCCACCTGCAATGTAGGAGACTCTGGTTCCTGGATCTGGAAGATCTGCTGGAAAAGGGACAGGCTACCCACTCCAGTATTCTTGGGCTTCCCTTGTGGCTCAGCTGGTAAAGAATCCACCTGCAATGTGGGAGACCTGGGTTCGATCCCTAGGTTGGGAAGATCCCCCAGAGAAGAAAAAGGCTACCCACTCCAGTATTCTGATCTGGAGAATTCCATGTACTTGTATAGTCCATGGGGTTGCAAAGAGACAGAAATGACAGAGCGACTTTCACACACAGGTTATATACTAGGGCCATACAACTAACTGGGTTTACATGTATGACTTTTTCAATAATAATGAGATGCCACCACCCTTATGGCAGAAAGTGAAGAAGAACTAAAGAGCCTCTTGATGAAAGTGGAGAGTAAAAAAGTTGGCTTAAAACTCAACATTCAGAAAACTAAGATCATGGCATCTGGTCCCATCACTTCATGGCAAATAGATGGGGAAACAGTGGCTAACTTTATTTTTTTGGGCTCCAAAATCACTGCAGATGGTGATTGCAGCCATGAAATTAAAAGACACTTACTCCTTGGAAGGAAAGTTATAATCAACCTAGATGGCATATTAAAAAGCAGAGACATTACTTTGCCAACAAAGGTCCGTCTAGTCAAGGCTATGGTTTTTCCTGTGGTCATGTATGGATGTGAGAGTTGGACTATAAAGAAAGCTGAGCACTGAAGAATTGATGCTTTTGAACTGTGGTGTTGGAGAAGACTCTTGAGAGACCCTTGGACTGCAAAGAGATCCAACCAGTCCATCCTAAAGGAGATCAGTCCTGTTTGTTCATTGGAAGGACTGATGCTGAAGCTGAAACTCCAATACTTTGGCCACCTGATGAGAAGAGCTGACTCACTGGAAAAGACCCTGATGCTGGGAAAGATTGAGGTCAGGAGGAGAGGGGACATCAGAGGATGAGATGGTTGGATGGCATCACCGCTCAGTGGACATGGGTTTGAGTAAACTCCAAGAGTTGGTGATGGACAGGGAGGCCTGGTGTGCTGTAGTTCATGGGTTTGTAAAGAGTCGGACACGACTGAGCGACTGAACTGAACTGCTTTACAATGTTGTATTAGTTTCTGCTGTACATATGAAGTGAATCTGCTGTATATATATATATCCCCTCCCACTTGGACCTCTCTTTCCACCCACCGACCCCATCCATCTAGAGCACCACGGAGCACAGAGCTGAACTTCCTGCACTATACAGCAGGTTCCCATTGGCGATCTGTTTCTGTTTTACACATGGTGGTATATATATGTCGATCCCAATCTCCCAGTGCATCCCAACCTCTCCTCCCCTGTATGTCCATACGTCAAGAAGTCTACTTCACACACAGTCAACTTAAGATTTGTATACCTTGGTAAATTTTTCCCAAGCTCTGGAACTCCACGTTTTCTGAATAACCATACAAAAACCTCTTACCAGTATTCTGGGTCATGTTGAATCCTCTGTTTTGAAACAAGAATATGAATTTTACTGAAATGATTATTTATAGCAACATCAATATTATTCAACACTTAAAATCATTACCTTGTTATTTTCTGATTGGGAGATTAATGCCCGTCTTCTTCCCTGGTGGCTCAGATGGTATAGCGTCTGCCTGCAATGCGGGAGACCCAGGTTCGATTCCTGGATTGGGAAGATCCCCTGGAGAAGGAAATGGCAATCCACTCCAGCCCTCTTGCCTGGAAAATCTCATGGACGGAGGAGCCTGATAGCCTATAGTCCCTGAGGTCTCAAAGAGTCAGACACGACTGAGCGACTTCACTTTCACTAACGTATGAACGAAATGTGTCCTACAAATAACACATGAAAACAAAGTTAGAAATGAGTATAATCCTCTAAGTGTGTTGTGTGCAACAGTTTATACCTTCAGTTCTGATCACAGACATGCGCTTCCAGCTAAGGGCCATTAATCCATTTACTGCTGCTTGTTCGAACGAAGAGAAATTATCGAGACTTTTCCATATGTTTAAGTGAATAGCTCTTTAACTGTGGATTGTTCAGCTTTCTTATTTTTCTATGTATATGGCCTCTTTGATGATTCCTAAAGCCAATTCTCTTTTTACTCAAATTAAAAAACAGCAAAAACCACAACTAAGCTACTGTGGCCACAGTTCTGATTCCTTTGGTCATTGCAGTGCCTGCCTCGTTCTTAATATTTCATCCTAACCTACTTCCACACTGAGTGTACTTCTGCAGCAGTAAAATAAGATGTAAAAGCTTAGAGTCAGTTAACCAATGCAGTAGCTTAAGACCCACAGGACTCTTTGTCCTTAGTGTCGTAATTTAAAGCTTTGCCAAATAGATTGCCTCTCCATTCTATATTTCACATATGAAAAGAGACCATCCAAGAAAAAGTCTCCAGGGACTTCCTTGGTGGTCCACTGGTTAAGAGTTTGCCTTGGAATGCAGGGAACACAAGTTTGATCCCTGTTTCAGGAACTAAGATCCCACTTGTCACCTCGGAACAACTAAGCCTGCACCCCGCAACTACTGAGCCTGAAATGTAGTAGCCAACCTGACCCAGCCAAATAAATAAATAAATACTTTCTTTAACAAAGTCTGCAAAAGCTAAATTAAACATGTATGTCAAAGTATTACCATACATAGACTGCATGTGTTTATTTTAGCCTTCATCAAGAAAAATAAAATATGCCTTGTGATTGTATTATGCACATTTGAATCAAAATGTCAGAATCTTCTAAATAAATTGTTATTATGGAATAAGGCTGAATTTCAGCCCAGAATTTATATAATTCACTCCATTGTAGATTTTTTTTCATTGAAGAATACATTTCGCTGCCATAAATTGCACTGGGTATGAACAGCAGAGTCATTTGAGGTTCATTGAAAATATAGGAGAACATCATGTTTCCTGTCCTTTTGTTAAACTTGGCATATTGATTTTTTTTTTTGCACAGCTTGCAGCACAGAAATGTGATATACAGCTACAGCAAGACAAGCTAACCACATGTGATTTGTTAAGTACTGCTGGATTAGCAGAAATTGTCTGACTGTGCAAATAGCAAGATTTGACTTCGCCAGGAACTCTTTATGACTTAATCAATTAAAATAACAAGTTTTGATTTTATTGCCCAGAATAAATCATTAGCAAAAAGCCACATTCTCCCAATCACTCAGATGTCTGATGTTTCTGTGTTTCAAGCTCATTAATAAATATGTAGAATTTGAACCGAAAGTTGAAAGTCAGATTTAGTTTTAGTAATGCTTCGTGAATTTTTTTAAGAACAGAAGTCTAGATTTTATTTAAATTTGCCATTGCTTTTCTTTTTAAATATCTAGTGGTCATGCTTTTGTTCCTTTAGGCTCAACGGTAGCAAGATTTGGATTTGACTAATGCTTCTTACTGCATTTAAATGTAGAACCTTGTGGAAAGGGAGTCTCTGAGGTAGCGCTGGCTTGCTCTTCTCCTCACCTTATTAAACCTCTTCCTTAAATGCGTCCATTATATAGTTCACCTTGCCTGACTTCAAAGAATAGAGATGGAGAGAGGATGAGCTGAAACTCAGCAGAGTGGGTTACCCATGGCTTCTTAGAAATGCTAATGTGTTATCTACCAGGTTTTAAAAGTTCTCTGAGTTCTCTTGGAAGCAGATACACCATTATGTGGTGTTTTTTTTTTTTTTTTTTTTTGCAGAACAAAACTGACAGTCTGTCCAAGCCTAGGAAATGTCTGTGTTAATAATATAATGTATTAATACATGTGACCACATTGTCACCTGCCTTTTAAGAATATACTTTAAGACATCTCAGTCTCTCTAAAGGTAGGCTTCTCTTTAACAAGATTTTTTCCCCAAAATTTTTTTTCAAAAATGTCTCTACCTACTCTCATTACTTTTGAACAGGTGGACATCTTATGAGATGGCATGTCAAATTTATTAGAAGCAAGTCTTTTAAAATTACCTGGTAAAAGCACAAAACGTTGGTTGAGTTGTTCCCTAGTAAAAAATGGAGGGTGGGGGAAGGGGTCAGAGCAAGAAGAAAGTGCCACTGGTTTCTGTTAGGTGACACTGTGCCCTGCTGTCTAATTTGATTACACAGAGCCCCTGAAGCCTCAGGCAAAGCTGATTTTAGCTATAATCAGCTTCTTAACCTTTTGAGAACTAACGTAAACACTGCCTAGCAGTGGTTAATGATGTTGCTCTGCTACACGGTCCAAAGTGCAAAGGTAAAAGTGCAAAGGTAGAAGTGTAGAACTACAGTAGCACATGTCGTGACAGAATTTAACAAGATGACTTACGGGGATTGCAGGAGGCAGTTCTCTATTTGTGATCAATTTTAAACTGATAAAGTCATTTAAGGGTACTTTTTAAAATTTTTATAGTTATAAGTGCTAAACGATCGTGAACTACTTTTCTTGACTTTGCTGTGCTCACATTTGTACTTTTCACTGAAATCCTCTTTCGATTATACACACATTTTAAGAATATAAGTATATTCATACACTTTCATTCTTTCATTTTCAGAGTAAACCAAGGTGATTTCAATATCCATTTAAGAAGAGTGAAATAAAATCCTCTTGGTTCAGTTTCACAGGTAGTAAAAATTCATTAAGGGAAGAATGGAATTTCTCTACAGTTAGATGGAACATTGTGGTTATATATATATGGGCAAGAACCTCACTTTTTTATTTAAAACAGGAGCTCCTGATATAAGAACCTGATGTATCATATAGGAAGTTAATATGTAAGATGATTTTACTGTCTGTAGTTGGTGTAACTCTCTTGTAATGATGTGACTAATGGGGTGGAGAGCCATAAAGATTAACTAATGTACTTATCAAGGCTATCCTCTCAAAGTCATGTTTGCTGGGAAGACTTGTTAGGAAGATCCTCCTAAGTAAGGATTGCAAATGACCAAGAGAATATATGATACCATAAGCCATACCCCATATTGGTAAGCTTCTATACCAGCAACTTTACCTGAAATTTCCTGTTCCTAAAAAATTCTGAAGAGTAGAATCTTAATGCTCCCCAGTGGCATGCAACCAGTCACTCTGATGGAATTAACTTAAATAGAGAAGGAGGGGAAGATTCAGACTAAAGAGTAACTATAATTTTTTAGTCTAAGGTCAACCCCTCATAAATAACATGAATAACATCTGCAAGCTTATTATTATGCAATGCAGTGTATGTTGTGGTAAAAATGAGCTTAAAAACCACATATAAAATGATAGATTTCAAGACATGGACACTGAAGGCCTTTCATGGCTTCCCAGGCATCGGGGAACATTCATTGGGCAACATGGCCAGCTCCTCTGGCCAAACTTGGCTCCATGGTGAGGGAAGGTGACCTCATTAATAAATAATGTAAATTACTTGACATAAGTGCCACCTAAAAGTTCAGATGAGTTTTATACCTATATATATATAATACTATGGAATAAATGAAGCCAGGTCATAGATAACTGGACATTTTTGGCCTCTTGCAGAAATGTTTTAACCAAATTGTATCCTATTTTACAATCAGCTTGTTAAAAGAAATAATTACATGAAACTCCCCATTGTAGCTGATACAGATATCTTGTAGGTGAAGTGCTTTTTATTATATGAAAAGTGAAAATGCAGTCGCTCAGTCGTGTCGACTCTTTGCAACCCGTGGACGGTAGCCTACAGGCTCCTCTGTCCATGGGATTCTCCAGGCAAGCATACTAGAGTGGGTTGCCATTTCCTCCTCCAGGGGATTTTCCCGACCCAGGGATCGAACCCTAGTCTCCCACATTTCAGGCAGATGCTTTACCGTCTAAGCCACCAGGGAAGCCCTATGTTAAGAGAAGAATACTTGTTCAGTACCCTGGTGTGGATTGAGGGGGCCGTGGTCCCCTTGGCAGCCCTGAGGACTGAAGGGTCACTGTCTCTGCACCCCACAGTGGGCCAGGAGGAGGCTGACTTAGAGGCAGTAACACATTGCATCTTACGAGGCTCTCTCTCAGGAGGACCCGTAGGAGAAGTTCTTCCCAGAATTCAGTTCTTCCCTGGTTTTTTGTTCATATGAACAGTGAGAATCTTACAGGATGCTGTTTCATGGTTTCCAGACTCTGTTCCACAAGGGCATTACCTGAGCAGCCAAGGTCTCTTTCCTTTTACAATCCAATTAGAATGTCTCAGGTGGGATGCAGGTAATCTGTAATCCCCGGTGGTTTCCCATGTTTGGGAACCCCTGAAATACCCAGTGTAGTGCCCTCCAAGCTTTAGCTGTTTTGAAAGGTTAGAGCTAATGTACATCTCTCCTGTAGCAACTAAAGAGGACTGATCACACTCATTCATTATTTGATGGTCCAGTTTTTGCTTTTCCTTGACTTCCTCAAATGTTTTTGTGTTTTCTTATAATTTTAGATCGTGTTTATTTTCAATAGTATTATTTAAGTAGAATTTATGTACTATTAAATTCATTTTAAATGTACAATTCAATACTTTTTTAAAGCAAATTTATAACTGCACAATTATCCCCACAATCTCATTTTAAAATATTCCCATCACCCCAGGAAACTTCTTTGTGCTTATTTGCAGTCAGTCTTGCTCCCACCCATAGCCCAGACAACCAGTGATCTGCTAGTTCCGTAGATTAGCCTTTTGTGCAAATATCATACGAGTAGAATTATACAGTATGTGGTCTCTTATGTCTGGCTTACTTTTCTTACAGTGTTTATGAAATTCAGCCATAGGGTAATTTATTCCTTTTTATTGCTAACTGGTATTCCATTGTATGGATATACTATTTCTTCCATCTGTTTGCCAGTTGATGGACATTTGAATTATTTTTACCTTGGAGCCATCATGTACGATACTGCTATGAACATTCATATATGAATCAGTCCAGACATATGTTTTCATTTATCTTGAGTGTAAACTTAGGAGTGAAAGTTAGGAGTGTGGGTCATTTGGTAAGTTTATACTTAGCTTTGTTTTTAATTTATCTTTTTTATTGAAGTATAGTTGATTTACAATGATGTGTTAATTTCTGCTGTGCAACAAAGTGACTCAATTATATATATATATATATANGTCCCTTCTTCAGTGGACCACCGGAAAACTGTTTTTCAGAGTAGCTTTACTACTTTATATTCACAGCAGCAAAGTAGTTTAGGTTTCTTCACATCCTCACAAACACTTGGTATAGTCAGTCTTTTTGATTATAGCCATCCTGGTAGATGTGTGCGCTTCCTAGGTGGCTTAATGGTAAAGTATCCACTTGCCAAGCAGGAGATGCAGGTTTGATCCCTGGGTTGGGAAGATCCCTGAAGAAGGAAATGGCAACCCACCCTTGTTTTCTTGCCTGGGAAATCCCATGGACAGAGGAGCTTGGTGGGCTATAGTCCATGGGGGTCACAAAGAGTTGATATGACTTAGCAACTAAATAACAACAATAAAATAGGTATGTGGTATTATCTCAGTGTAGTTTAATTTGTTACTGCTACTGCTGCTGCTGCTAAGTCACTTCAACTGTGTCCGACTCTGTACGAGCCTGTATACGGCAGCCCACCAGGCTCACCCGTCCCTGGGATTCTCCAGGCAAGAACACTGGAGTGGGTTGCCATTTCCTTCTCCAATGCATGAAAGTGAAAAGTGAAAGGGAAGTCACTCAGTCGTATCCGACTTTTTGCGACCCCATGGACTGAGCCTACCAGGCTCCTCCGCCCATGGGATTTTCCAGGCAAGAGTACTACTTGATGTTAAATGTGTTTTCTTATGTTTATTAGCCATATGTTTTGTTTTCTTTGGTGAAGTGCCTCTTTTTCTTTTCAGTTCAGTTACTTCAACTGTGTCCGACTCTGTACGAGCCTGTATACGGCAGCCCACCAGGCTCACCCGTCCCTGGGATTCTCCAGGCAAGAACACTGGAGTGGGTTGCCATTTCCTTCTCCAATGCATGAAAGTGAAAAGTGAAAGGGAAGTCACTCAGTCGTATCCGACTTTTTGCGACCCCATGGACTGAGCCTACCAGGCTCCTCCGCCCATGGGATTTTCCAGGCAAGAGTACTACTTGATGTTAAATGTGTTTTCTTATGTTTATTAGCCATATGTTTTGTTTTCTTTGGTGAAGTGCCTCTTTTTCTTTTCAGTTCAGTTCAGTCACTCAGTTGTGTCCAACTCTTTGTGACCCCATGGACTGCAGCACACCAGGCCTCCCCTGTCCACCACCAACTCCTGGAGTTTACTCAAACTCATGTCCATTGAGTCGGTGATGCCTCCAACCTTCTCATCCTCTGTTGTCCCCTTCTCTTCCCGCCTTCAATCTTTCCCAGCATCAGGGTCTCTTCCAGGGAGTCAGTTGTTCACATCAGGTGGCCAAAGTATTGGAGTTTCAGCTTTAGCATCAGTCCTTCCAATGAATATTTAGGACTGATCTCCTTTAGGATGGACTGGTTGGATCTCCTTGCAGTCCAAGGGACTCTCAAGAGTCTTCTCCAACACCACAGTTCAAAAGCATCAATTCTTCAGTGCTCAGCTTTCTTTATAATCCAACTCTCACATCCATACATGACCACTGGAAAAACCATAGCTTTGACTAGGTGGACCTTTGTTGGCAAAGGGTTGACATTTGTTGGCAAATTGTTGACCTCTGCTTTTTAATATGCTGTCTAGGTTGGTCATAACTTTTCTTCCAAGAAGCAAGCGTCTTTTAATTTCATAGCTGCAGTCATTATCTACAGTTATTTTGGAGCCCAAAAAATTAAAATCTGTCACTGTTTCCACTGTTTCCCCATCCATTTTCCATGAAGTGATGGGACCTTTTGCCTAATTTTGAATCTGATGTTTGTCTTATTACTCAAGGAGTTCTTTATATATTCTGGCAACAAATCTCTTATCAGATGTGTGATTTACAAATATTTTATCCTCAGCTGCAGTTTATCTCTTCCTTCTAAATGGTATCTTTTGAAGAGCAGTTTTTATGAGTTCAAAATTTGATGATTTATAATTTTTCTTTTATGGGTTGTGGTTTTGGCATCATATCTAAAAAATCTTTGCCAAACTCAAGGTTACAAAGATTATTTCCTTTTTTGTTGCAGAAGTTTTATAGCTTTAGCTCTAACATTTAGGTATGATTCATTTTCAGTTGATTTTTGTGTATGGTATATAGTAAGGATCTAAGTTGATTTTTTGACATGTGGACATCTAATTTTCCCACCACCGTTTGCTAAAAAAAAAAACTGTCTTTTCCCTATTTGAATTGCCTTGGACTTTCTAAAACATCAACTAACTGAAGACTTTTAATAGATTTTATATTTTGTTCCATTGATCTTTATATCTGTTTTTCATACCAGTACCATGGTGTTTTGATTGCTGTAGCTTTATAGTAAATTTTGAAATTAGGTAGTTTAAGTTCTTCTTTGTTCTTTATTTAGATCATCTATAATTTCTCTTAGCAGTGTTTTTTAGTGTTTTTATGCTTCTTTGTAAAATATACTCTTAAGTTTTCATTCTTTTTGATTCTGTCATAGACTTCTTTTCTTAATTTCATTTTCAAATTGTTTGTTCCTAGTATAAAGAATTAAAATTGATTTTTGCATATTGATTTTATATCCTCGGGATTCCCTGGTGGCTCAGACAGTAAAGTGTCTGCCCGTGATGCGGGAGACCCAGGTTCAATGCCTGGGTCAGGAAGATCCCCTGGAGAAGGAAATGGCAACCCACTCCAGTACTCTTTCCTAGAAAATTCCATGGATGGAGGAGCCTGGTGGGCTACAGTCCCTGGGATTGCAAAGAATCGGACACGACTGAGTGACTTCACTTCACTTTACATCCTGTGACCTTACTCAAATATGTTTATTAGTTTATTGCCAAATTTGTCTGGTAGAATGTTTACGATTTCCTTCATATAGGACCAAGTCCTCTATGAATAAAGGCAGTTTATCTTCCTTCCCGATATGCATGCCTTTCATTTCTTTTCTTGCCTGCTGCATTGCCTGCAGTGTTCTCTGCGATACTGAATAGGAGTAATGACACCAACTCTAGATTCTGACTTTGTTTCCCTTCGGGATTATTGTTACTGCTGCAATTTTTAAACATTCCTATTTTCAGTTTAGTCTGGCTTCCTAGAGGTCACCCCTTTGCCTGTATAGTGTAATCGTCAGAGTTTGCACAGTCGTCCCAAGACACTAAGCCTCTGGGTAAATCTATGTGTAAGTTGAAGAATGTATTGAAAGTTCTTGTAGTTTTCAAGTCCACCCTAATCTTTTATTTTCTCCTGGACTTTCCTGAGATCTGTCTGTTCCAGCGCTTATACTCCCAGCAAGACAGATATATGGGGATTCTTCTAGGCTCTCAGTGGCTTTCTCACTTCCAGGATCTCACTATTAAAGTTCTGACTCATCCACTGGTCTGCAGATTACCCCAAGTAAGATCCCAGCCTCTATTGAGAAGGGTCATGGGCTTTTATGGTTAATGTCCCACTGGGTTTGCTTTATTTGCTTGGTAACACCCTTAGCCATGGGTTTTTCTCCTTCTACTTCATGTCAAGTCAGCCCTCTCTTTTCATAACCAGTTTCCACCCTGGAAGCTCCACCATGCTGCCACTGACACAGATTGCCTCTGTTCTTACCTGTCGTTCAGCAGTGTGTCATGAATAAACACTTCTCAAGTTGTTGTTTGCCTTTAGTTGATTTCTGGAGTGCTGAAATGGTTGCACTTGACAATTTTGTCGACTTTCCTGGTTGTATTTAGGGAGAAGATTTGCCAGTCTCTTAGCTTGCCATCGCTGGAAGTCCTGCCTGAGTTTCTTTTTGTAAGCCGCAAACCCCTTTTGGAACAAGATGAAACATTAACTATATAAATACAGAATCAGATAAAATAGAAAAGCGAGCAAGGGTAAAGGAAATATAAGATGGGAAAATAAATTCCTTATGGAGCAACTTTGATTTTTAACTCTGGCAGTAGATTTTCCCAGTGCCTAGAAATGGAGATTTTCTTGATCTTTTAATAGAAGTTCACTTCTATCCAAAAATACAAAAATTTTCATTGTCATCGAGATGTAAAATAAGTGGGAGAAAAAGGTATGTATCTGACCAAAAAAATAGAACAAGCTGAATCAAAATGCTACCCTGGGATCCTTTTGGTTTCATTTTGTTTTCTCCCAAAGGTCAGATCCTCCAACTTGTACAACTTTAGACTGTAGGAATACGTTACAAAATGTGCGGTGATAAAACTGCCAGATTGAAGGTTTCTTAAGTGCTACTGTCCAAAATCACTAGGCAAGCTTGTAACTAGTAATTCTTGTCAGAATATGCACTCTCAGTGTGTGACTTTTATCTGCAGTGGCAAAGCATATGTTTTAGCACCAAAAAATGTAAGGTGGCAGAGAGAGGATATTTAATGTGTTTTAACCTATTTTTATTTTTAATGTTTTCTCTTATAGCTGCTTAGTTCTGGTCAAAAGCAGGCTAACTAAAACATCTTCAGATCTTAAGAGCTATATTTAGATTAGGAAAAAAAAATGGTTCCAAATATAATGGTGTCATTTGTTTTTATTTAATAAACAAATCAAGGTTATTGGACCAGTATCTCTCATATAAGAAAAATACAGTGGTATTGTGTGCCTAAAATCCAGAGAGGGTTCTTCTCTCTAAATAGATTTTCTGCTAAATTATAATTAACCCTTTAAATACTACAGTCAGTTTTGTTTTTATCCTTATTATAATCATTTTCCTGCTGTAGGAAATAACTACTAGGTATAGCTAGCAGTTATGTATAACAAACAAACATCAGTATTTTCTAACTAATGTGGTTTTACTACATGAATCAGTTATCATTCTATGTATTAATCATAATTAAGACCTTAGTTAAAAGACAGTAGGTACAAATTCAAACCCCAACTAATGGGTGACATTCAGGAATGCAAGCCCATGTTGTCAGGTTTTTCTCATTTTCCCAGAGAAGCCAGAAATCTGCATAGTTGTTTGAAATCTCTCTGATTTTAAGTGTTGCAACTAATTCAAGTGTTTGAAACTGTTACATAGGTCGAGTGAAATAACTACCATTCAGATCAGGCCCGTAGGCAGCCCCTTCACAATGTCTGGAAGGCAAGAATAGTTTGACCCTCTTCTGCGGATGGCCGCTGCCTGATTTCCTGGCGTGCATCTCTTGCTCAGAAAAGAACATGTAACATGCTCCCCAAATGATTGTCTTCATTATTTTACTGTAGAATTCTGAAGTAATGTGTTTTAACAGAAAGTGACTGAAATTGGCATTGAAAAACCTTGATTCTGAGGTTAATAATATTTTGAAGCCCTTCCTTATCAACCAAGCCCTAGTCTAAGTACTTCAAATCTATTAACTCACTAATTCTGGTTTTGGTTTTGCTTTTAATTTATTTTTAATATCAGTCATTTAACTTCTATAGATTTGTTTCCTCAACTTGAAAAATTATAGGATTATATTTATGTATGACTAAACTAGAAAAGCTGTAAGAACTCTTTCAGCAGGAAAATTCTTTCATCTGGAGAATATGAGGGTTGGATTCAGTGACACAAAAATAAATTGGCAACCAAGCTATGGTACTAATTTATTTGAGTTTATAGCACTTCTGTATAACTGAGTAAAATATATATAATCTTCAATGCAGTCACATTCCTCTACAAGTATCATCCTAGAGTGTTTTAGTTGAGAAAGAAATTTAGTATCCATTCACCATGAGGTTGTAAAGGCCTGCACCCTATCTTGAAGGATATTATCATCTCACTGAAGCAATGTGTCTTGCAACTAGAATTTAAATTAAAACAGAAAAACCTGGATGAGAGGGGAGACTGCAGAAGGGTAGATACGTGTATGTGTATGACCGAGTCCCTTCGCTGTTCAGCTGAAGCCATCACAACATTGTTAATTGACCCCAATACAAAATAAAAAGTTTTAAAATAAATAAGGCAGAAAACAAGTACCCAGATGAGGGTTATATGCAGCAAGGCTTTATTCCAAGGTTAACAGAATGGATGTATGGATATGTGTGTCCTGTCTATGGAAGATGTGACTTGGAAAGGGAAAGATTTGAATTAAAAGGTGCAGAGGACCGTTTAACGTGGAAAACTACCTGTAAGTCAGAAATCAGAATGTTATCATACCCCCCCCCCAAAAAAACCAAGGCACATCGCCTTCAGAGTGCGTATAGAATAATGACAAATTTTACAGAAAAGTCAAGATAATTATTATAATGTACTTTTCTAACTTACTTTTATGGGGGTGAATGACTATAAAGAATGTATTCCAATGCAACTCTTATGACATGGACAAAAAACAAATATTTGCAGTAGCAAAGTTGGTTTAAAAAAATCATTTTGTTTGCAGTTAACCCTCAAGTGGTTCAGGGGCAAAAAGTATGTGACAGCAAAGAAGCGCATTTGACAAAGTGTTAACAGTTATTAAATCTAGGAGAAAAGTACATGTATAATCATTGTGCTGTTACAACTCTTAAAGTTGAAATCGTTTTACAATAAATACTGGGAAGGAAGTAAAAGAGTAGAGAAAGCAAAAGTCCTCCAAATAACTTACAGATCAAAGAATAAATCTAGAAAATATTTAGAATTGAGCCATAATGAAGCTATAGAAGTTTTTGGTATAGCTTGATTTCTAAACAAAAAAAAATGTATACCCTTAAATTATATTTAAAAAAAGAATAAAGGCTAAAAATTAATTTTTAAATTAAAAAAGTAAATATAAAATTAAAAATAAAAATTAAGTTGAATATAGTGACCATGGTGTAGGTATGTAATTAGGTGCTTTACGAATATTTGGTAAGTTTACTTCATTTCAAATTTCCCAAATTTTACCAAGTGGATCTTGCCTTGTATCCTGTAGACAAGAAAAAAAAACAAAAAAAACTCACTGCTTTTGCACATACAAGAAGGGTAAATATAAAGCAGTAGATCCTTTATCTTTTGACAGTTAAATCCCTACTTTTGGTAAGATTTGTTCATTTATCCAAAGCAGAATTGCTCAGCTTCCAATGAATTTTGGGCAAAGTAAATTTATCCCCCCTTTGTCTTTGTCATGTTTTACAAGAATTATAAATATATACCTATGATAATATTCTTAACTATCCAGCTGACTGAATTATTTCCCACTTCAGTAAGGCTCAACCTAATCAAACAGAAATTTTATGAGTTAGAAAAAAAAACCTGTGATAATATGCAATTTTTAATTTCATTAGGAATTTGTTTCACTAATATCTTTATCCACCAGAATTATAACAAATAAAGTAAAAAAGAATTTTGACTACATTTTAAAAATTGAAGTAAAACATAACATTTTTTATTTTCACTATTATAACCAATTTAAAGTGTACATTTCAGTGACTTATAACACCTTCACAATTTTGTGCAGCCATCACTATATCAAATTCCAGAATGTTTTCATCACTCCAAAATAAGAAAACCTCTACCCATTAAACAGTCACTACCCATTCACTCTTCCTCCAAGCCCCTGACAGCCACTAATCTTCTTTGTGTCTTCATGAATTTGCCTATCCGGACATTTCATATGAATAGAATTATAAAATATGTGGCTTCTTGTGTCTGGCTTATTTCATTTAGCTACATGTTTTCAAGGTTCATGTTGTAGCATGTATCAGTTCTTCATCCTTTTCTATTGCTGAATAATTTTCTGTTGTATGATTATACACCACATTTTATTTATCCTATTAATCAGTTAATGGACACTTAAGTGTTTTTTTTTCACTTTTTAACTGTTATGAATAGTGCTGGTATGAACATTTATGTACATGTTTTTCTTTGAATGCCTGTATTCACTTCTCTTGGAGTCTGATTCACATAAATTCTTGTTCAGTTGCTAAATCATGTCAGACTCTTTGCGCCCCGTGGACTGCAACATTCCAGGCTTCCCTGTCCTTCACTATCTCCTAGAGTCTGCTCAAACTCATGTCCATTGAGTCAGTATTGCTATCTAACCATCTCATTCTTTGTCACCCTCTTCTCCTCCTGCCCTGAATCTTTCCCAGAATCAAGGTGTTTTCCAATGAGTCAGCTCTTTGCATCAGGCTGCCAAAGCATTAGAGCTTCAGCATCAGTCTTTCCAGTGAATATTCAGGGTGGATCTCCTTTAGGATTGACTAGTTTGATCTCCTTGCTGTCCAAGGGACTCTCAATAGTCTTCTCCAGCATCACAGTTAGAAACTATAAATCTTTTGGCATTAAGTTTTCTTTATAGTCCAACTCTTCATCTGTACACTGTAGCTTTGACTATACGGACCTTTGTTGACAAAGTGATGTCTCTGCTTTTTATCACACTGTCGAGGTTTGTCATAGCTTTTCTTTCAAGGAGCAAGCATCTTTTAATTTTATGGCTACAGTCACTGTCCACAGTGATTTTGGAGCCCAAGAAGATAAAATCTGCCACATTTCCACTTTTTCCCCATAAGGTTTTAAGGCCAGTTTGTGGGAAGAAGAGGACCTTATAAATTGAAAACTTCCAAACTCCTCAAAAATTTAGCAATGATCTCAACTACAGAGTCTCAAGTCTCTGAGCTCAAGTCTCTCTGTTGTCATTACTAAGCATTTCTTTGCCAGCTTTGTTGAGTTTTCACTGAATAGCTTTTATTCTGTGTTCTCTGACCAGTGGTTGCTTAATTGAACAATATGTGGATGGGGGGTTGCTAGAGTAAGAAGCCTTTGAAATACTGTTTTTCCAATTTTTATCTTCAGTTAAAGAGGACAAATGCTTTACCCTACAATTTAGCAGCATGATATCTGGAAGTTTCAGACCCTAATCTGATGTGCCTTAAAATAGTCATAAATTAGGGTGATGTCTTCCAAGTGCTCACTGACTGTTTTAAATTTTCTAGTGTGTCCCTGAAAAAAGATCAACAAATCTCCATTAGAATCCATGCCAAAATATTTCTCAACAACTGCTAGCCCTCTATATTTAAAATGTTTGCATTATTTAAATTTCTGAGAAGTTTGAGAATTTCTTGAGAAATTAAAATATTGGACCTTTTAAAATACTAAATGGTTTATATATATGCTTTGAGGTTTTGGCCTATGGTTAACTTCCCCCATGGAGCTGAAATATTTTGTACTTGGAGTTAAGCCAAATCTTCTGACTTGCATGCATTCAACTTATGGTGCATGCATCCAAGTCCTGGCATTTGAATGGTCTTTTTCCTTCATCTGAATACTTTCTAACTTGAAGAAAAAAATAACACTTTCCATTTAAAACTTGCGTCTCTCCTCTCTTTCCCTTCTTCACCCATGAGCAAATATCTCCGTACTACATACCTGCAATGCTCTGAGAAGAGAGAACATCTTGATATTTTCCAACTCAGAGAGATTAATTTGATGTGCCTTAAAATAGTCATAAATTAGGCTGATCTCTCCTACCCTCAGGTTGGGAGATCCATGGCAGAGCTCTAGGGAGTTCCAAAACCCTTTAAATTCTGTGTTGAATTGAAACTATAGGGAGAGAATGATAGCCTTTTACCATATTCTCAAAGAGGCATGTGGTTCCCCCAAAAGGGAAGCTCTGGTGGTTTTCACAGTGGTTCGGAGAGCTTAAAAGGGACACGCTTGCTTGGTGCAGGGATGGTGTGTGATGGAGTCGTGAGCATGTTTCACTCGGGCTTTCAACAGCGGTGTTGTAGTAATACCAATGCTTAGTTTTGAGGATTAGATCAAAAGTTAATGCTTATGAAGCTGAAGGTAGTTTCTAGGAATGGATTAAGGAGGGTCGGGATGTTAGGGCACTGACCACTTACAAAGGTGGAGTAGCCAGAGGTAACAGCAAGTGGAAGAGAATAACACTATTATCGAGCTTGAAATGTAGTGTCACCTTCTGCCTGGAGGCCCCTGGTGCTTGTATAGAGTGTCTTCTCCAGCCATCAGGGTCTTCCTTTTGCCTGGTTAATTGTATCATTTATATCTTCAAAACAGTCCCGCCCTCCATCAGCCTCATGGCTTCCCAGGAAACCAACCACCTGTGGTCTCACACAAATATCTAAAACTTTTTCAGTTTTCATTTCTGCTCTTCAGGCTTTATAAGGAAATTCTAATTCTGTGAGCCTACTCAAAGAACTGAGTCTTAAGGAATTAAAAAATAGTTCTAAAAAGCAGGAAGCTTTGTTAGCCTTTTTTTTTTTTTTTTTTTAGTGATGTGTGAGAAGAAGGGAACCAAATCCGATTGCACAGGTGCCGTGAGCCATTCACTTTGTGTGTATCATCTTGTTCACTCCTCATGGTCTCACGGTTCATCTTTGCAGTGAGTGTTATGAGCTTTTCTACAGAAGACCAAACCAAGGTTCACGGGATGTTAACCTAGATCTTGTGGCTCTGAGCCTCTGTATCCCTTAGGCTACCAGAGAGCAGCAGCAGACAGTTCTCGAAGGTTTGTGGTGGCAGCAACCTGGTGGAAGAGGGCCAGTGGGACTTGTTTTTGAACTGCACTGTTTATATTTACAAACGTAGTGTGTGTGTGTTTACGGTAATTTGTTGCTGTTGCTCAGTAGCTTCATTCGAATCCAACTCTTTGTGACCCTATGGACTATAGCCCGCCAGGCTCCTCTGTCCTTGGGATTTCCCAGACAAGAATACTGGAGTGGGTTGCCATTCCTTTCTCCGGGGGATCTTCCCAACCCAGGGATCGAATCCAGGTCTCCTGCATTGCAGGTACATTCTTTACAGCCTGAACTACCACAACCCCATGGTAGGGTAATTTGGGAGAAAGCTAATAGACTTCCTGAAGAAGCTAAAGTCCCTTGCACACTTGCAAGTTATTTATTGGTGCTTCCCCTGAAGGATTATGAGGGAGTGATTAGAATAGAAATGAAACAGGCAGCGTATGGGTAAGTTTTAATTTCCATTTTTTTTTGCTTAAACTATTGATGTTTTCCTTTATTCCAATGAAGTGTCACAAATAAGAATATAGAGACTGTATTACAATTTCAACATAGAAGATAGAGCAAACAAATATAGAAAAAATACAGGGAAGAATAAATAATTGAATAATGAAGTGGTTAATTTGAAAATATCCTTGCACTCTGACAGAACTCTACAATACAGTACAGTTGCTCACTCCTTTGTGCACACTCAGTCAGCCCAACTCTTTTATGACCCCATGGACTGTAGTCCACCAGGCTCTTCTGTTGATGGGATTCTCCAGGCAAGAATACTGAAGTAGGGTGCCATTTCCTTCTCCAGGGGATCTTCCTGACCCAGAGATCAAACTGGCATCTCCTTGTGTCTCCCATGTTGGCAGGCAGATTCTTTACTGCTGTGCTGCCTGAGAAGCCCACAGTACAATAGATAGGAGTCCGAATCCCCTCTGATAATTATATCCAGAAACCCAGAGCAATAAAAGGAACATATTAAGAATGAAACTTCAGAGCAGCATGAGAGTCGAGAGAACCAAGTCTTTTCCCCATTTCAACTCTACCCATCGCAACTCTGTTCCATTAGCATTTCTGGTGCCTGCTGTCTTCATTCAGAAAACATTCCCTGAGTCCTCCTTTATGTCAGACACTTATTACAGATGCTAGGGATTTGGCAGTGAGAAAAATAAAGAAAATTCCTGTTGCATAGACGTTCAATTTCAAAAGAGAAAACATACTAAATAGACAAATTATATATATATAGGTTAAAGTGATGGGAGAGTGCCTTATGAGAGTACAGTTCAGTTCAGTCGCTCAGTTGTGTCTGACTCTTTGCGACCCCATGAATCACAGCACACCAGGCCTCCCTGTCTATCGCCAACTCCCAGAGTTCACCCAAACTCATGTGCATCTAGTCAGTGATGCCATCCAGCCATCTCATCCTCGGTCGTCCCCTTCTCCTCCTGCCCCCAATCCCTCCCAGCATCAGGGTCTTTTCCAGTGAGTCAACTCTTCGCATAAGGTGGCCAAAGTATTGGAGTTTCAGCCTCAGCATCAGTCCTTCCAATGAACGCCCAGGACTGATCTCCTTTAGGATGGACTGGTTGGATCTCCTTGCAGTCCAAGGGACTCTCAAGAGTCTTCTCCAACACCACAGTTCAAAAGCATCAATTCTTCAGTGCTCAGCCTTCTTCACACTCCAACTCTCAAATCCATACATGACCACTGGAAAAACCATAGCCTTGACTAGACCTTTGTTGGCAAAGTAATATCTCTGCTTTTTAATATACTATCTAGGTTGGTCATAACATTCCTTCCAAGGAGTAAGCATCTTTTAATTTCATGGCTGCAGTCACCATCTGCATTGATTTTGGAGCCCAAAAAAATAAAGTCTGACACTGTTTCCACTGTTTCCCCATCTATTTGCCATGAAGTGATGGGACCAGATGCCATGATCTTTGTTTTCTGAATGTTGAGCTTTAAGCCAACTTTTTCACTCTCCTCTTCCACTTTCATCAAGAGGCTTTTTAGTTCCTCTTCACTTTCTGCCATAAGGGTGGTGTCATCTGCATATCTGAGGTTGTTGATATTTCTCCCAGCAATCTTGATTCCAGCTTGTGCTTCAGCCAGTAGTATGTTTTAAATAAAGTGATCAGCAAAGACCTTGGACAAGCTCCTTGGGTTGTATTATAGCTGAGGGCCTCAGCCCAGCCTCTTCATAGATAAAATGAGAGCATTTTTGGATGATCACTAACAGCTTCAAAATTCTGTGCTTTCTTTAGGAGACGTATCTTTGGGTCACATAATCTTTTGTATGTGTAAGTCATGGTCATTATTGTCCATTGATCTCAAAATGTACTGAGAATGTTCATTGATTTCCAAGGTTAATTCCATTCTACATTCAAGGAATTTAAACTAAGAGTTAATGCCTTCCCAGAGGTTTCATAATGGTTAAAGAAGGATTAGAGCTCTCAATTTCTGCCATTTCCGTCTGAAAATTCTGCCTCACTGTGTGATATAGTAATATGTGGAATTGAAACATCAGAGCAGTTCAAAGTACATTTAAGATGTGTAGGCTATGATAGACTAAAATGTTTACAAATAAGGAATTGGATAAGTATATCCCTCTGCAATCATTTATAGCAGGCATGAAGCCATGTGACATGCTTTAAACCAGTAAAATAGCAAGCCCCCTCCAAGAAAATCTATAATTTTAATCAAAAGTTTGTTTCAGTCATTGAAATTCTGTTATTACTGCTTACAAACATTAAAGTCAATCAAAACATCAGTAGCTTTGCAAGATCAATATTTTTAATATGTTTGCATTGCAGTACTGCAGATTTTTGGCTAATGGATCGCACCCATATTGATTTCCATGGGAAATGTTAGTCTGATACTGAAATAATTAAAAAAACACACAGGGATTATTGGTCTGGAATTTTGAAGGAGATAGAAGTATAAAAATTGGTTATTGACCAAATTGCTTGGGGTGAGTGAACCTTGGGCACTTGCAGTAAACTTGTAGCACTCAGTCATTACTGAATACTACCTTAGTCCCTTAAACTGAAAATCAATCAATAACCTATTATAACAATGCAGATTGTGGTGAAATAACATACTAGACATGTAAGAGTCACATTTTATCAGAGATATGCATAAGCATGCGTATAAGCATGTTGAAAATGTCTGCTGAAACACAGTGACTGATTTTGACTGATTCCTGCTGAAGATGGTTTGAGCAGCATTTTTTGAAGAGAGAAACTTCTACAATATAACAGTAAGAGGAAGCATACAATTATTCTATGAACAATCATGAAAGTGCAAACACATCAGCATGTCAAATGACAGATTCTGTTATTTTGATTCAGAGTAAGATTACAATTGTTACTTTGTTCTCAAAGCATTGGAGTAATGTATGCAAGCATTAGGTTGGATCCAAACACATTCCCCACAATATGAATCTAATGCACATTACATTTCTCTTGCTTTGTGGCCTTTCATTAGGAGAGCTATGTTTCCCTCTAGAAACTTTACTCTGTTTTCATTTGGTTACCAGTATAAATTTATGAGCTCTTTCTCTCTCAAAGGCAATCTAGTGTTTTAGAGAGACAAAATATTTTTTTTTAATGCACAGTGTAAGTTCAGACCAGTATAATAGTACTTAGAATAGTACTTAGTACAAGTTATACATTTTTGGGGTATATTTCTATTTACTTAATTTTTAAAATTGTGTTATTTACATATTATGGAAACACATATTTGCTTTGAAAGGAAAAGTGAAAGTGAAAGTCACTCGGTCGTGTCTGACTCTTTGTGACCCCATGGACTGTAGGGAATTCTCCAGGCCAGAATACTGGAGTGAGGTAGCCTTTCCCTTCTCCAGGGGATCTTCCCAATCCAGGGATCAAACCCAGGTCTCTCACATTGCAGGCAGATTCTTTACTAGCTGAGCTACCAGGGAAGCCCAAGAATACTGGAGTGAATAGCCTATTCCTTCTCCAGGGAGTCTTCCTGACGCAGGAATCAAAGTGGAGTCTCCTGCATCTCAGGGGATTCTTTACCAGCTGAGCCACCAGGGACGGAATTCCATGAAAGGAACATGGAATTAAAAGATAAAACTAAAAATCTGTCATCATAACTGTTGAATTTTGTTACCGTCTCTATAAGCTGATCAATATTTTTCTTTGATAATAAATTGAGTTCAGTTAATAAACTGAATATTGATCATGACTCCTCTGCATGAGATGGAAACACTCATAAAATGGCATTGTTTAGTCTATTCCAATTCAATGTTAATCTTTAATCAGTATTTTTGCCAATTTTATTTTATCCTATTCTGACTTCTTTTTATGTTTTATCATTATTACTAACATTACTCTCAAATTCAGTTGATGCAATCTTCTTTATTCCTACTGTTTTTGAAATTTACACCTAATATGACTTTTCTCAAACCTTCTGTGTCTCCTCCATCAGTTAAGTTCTTTGGATATTCCATTTTGATGGATCCAGCCTTCAGAATGACTTATGAGACAGGAAACTTCACTGTTGTCTAGTGTTGTGTGCTTGAAAGTGAAAGTCTCTTAGTTGTGTCCAACTCTTTGTGACCCCCAAAGACTATACAGTAACTATATTTTCCAGGCCAGAATACTGGAGTGGGAAGCCTTTCCCTTCTCCAGGGGATCTCCCCAACCCAGGGATCAAACCCAGGTTTCCCACATTGCAGACCAATTTTTCACCAGCTGAGCCACAAGGGAAGCCCAAGAATACTGAAGTGGGTAACCTATCCCTTCTCCAGCAGATCTTCCCGACCCAGGAATCGAACCAGGGCCTCCTGCATTGCAGGCAGATTCTTTACCAACTGAGCTACCAGGGAAGCATTGTGCATACCTGAAAATAACTGGGTTGACAGCAACGATGTTTGCATGTGAGCTGTATAAATATTTACAGTTTTTACTAAATCACTCAGTGACTTTCTGCTATAGATATTATTAGAAAAATATCTGTGATGTTAAAAATGATAGGATTCTAATTCCCTTACCTGCCATTTCCACATTTTCATATACAGCAGCCCTTCCTGTGGTTTATGTCTTTCTAAGAACCCCAACTGGAATTTGTGTCACTTATCATTGTCAGAGAATGCTATTTCTTCAACAGATAGAATGTGTGCAATCCCATGTTAGAACTTCCAGTGTCTAACTAGTCAAGGAGCAACCCATGATGAGAATGGGAAATCTCCAGCTCTTAGAATCCCAGCCGAGCAAATGTGTAGTTCTGCAAGTCTCCGCAGCCCGCCCCACACCCCGTGTGCCTCTGCTCTGCACTCATGGATGTTTTATCTAGGTCAGCAGTGCAGTTTGTACTCGCAATGGTTATCTGAGTCTGACAACTCTGGTAGCCTGGAAGAAGTCGCGTAATCTGTGATTTGGTCCAGAACATCCCTGATATTCTTACCAACTCTAGGCAAGATTCAAGCCAACTTATATCTGTGAAGTTAGTATCTGAGAGCAGGCTCTCAAGGACAGATTTTGTTAAATGAATTTATGGACCCAGGACACTGAACAAAATCTGTTGCACTCAGGAGCACTCAAAAGAAGTGGTTCTGTATTTACTGAGAATTGTCAGAATACAGGGGAGAGAGGATTCCAAGACTTGCTCATGGTACAGACTGTTTATGTTATTGGGCCCATGAATACCAATATCACAAGCTCATACTACAGTCTGAGCAAAATTATTTGATTTTAATTTTTAGACAAAACCAACTCTCTGCACTCTATGCCAATAAAAACTCGTTCTAGAATCAAACTGTTCAGACAGTCCATACCAAGCCTCACATATAAACAGCTAGAACACACTCAAAGACCTTTGTTCGTTAACAAATTATTACACAGGCATGCTGCCCAGATTGTAAGACAGTAGTTAAGACACAGAGTCTGGAGCCATACTGCTTGAGTACTTAGCCTGTCTCTGCCATTTTCTGTCCCTAATTCTGTGGGAAGTGGAAAGGAGCTGTATGTGAGACACTTATTAAAAAATATAAAGGCTCTGTGTGGCGCATGAGGTGAGATTTTCATTCAGCTCACTGTGTCTAGGAGTTTTTAGCTACTTAAACAATGATGGTGTCATAAAATGATACTTAAGTAAGGTTGTGTTAATATGAAGGAAAGCTTTAAATAAAAGATTTTAAAACGATAAGTGGTTACTTGTGGCTGAGGAGACCAATGCATATACCAAAACAAGGTAATCCTCAAGTGCTCATCAAGGCAAGAAATATGCAAAAAAGTATCAAAACCCAAAGGGAAAAGCAAACAGATGAGAGAACCAGTAATTAGGACAGATGAGATGGAACCATCTCATAGTATAAGATTCGAAGAGAGAATAAGTATAAAGATGAAGAAGAAATAAATAAATGTGAAAATAGACAGGTTATCCTTTTTCTCAACGTGACAGGAAGAGCCCAAACTTGCTTTTTAAATGTGAAAAAGGAACATGAGAAGTGAGTCATCTGCATGGTAGGTGCATACTAGTATTTTTGATTCATTTTTCCCACAAAAAACAATCTCTCCTTTCTCTTACCACTGCATTCCTCGCATTAGTCTCTCTATGACCAGTAGTACATTTAAATAATATCTACAATGAGTAACATATTAAAATCATAACATCCCCACACATGCAACAGTAATTATTGAGCATTTACTACATGTGAAAAATATTCTACTTTTCATAAAATAAAGTAGGAAAGACATAAAAATTTATAAATTGAGTAATTAAAGGAGAAAGGAATAAGGACCACAAGGCAAATATTGATTTAAGTAATAGAGACATATGGAAGAAGGTGTTCAGTTCAGTCACTCAGTCATGTCTGACTCTTTGCGACCCCAAGAACCGCAGCACTCCAGGCCTCCTTGTCCATCACCAACTCCCAGAGTTCACTCAGACTCACATCCATCAAGTCAGTGATGCCATCCAGCCATCTCATCCTCTGTCATCCCCTTCTTCTCCTGCCACAATCCCTCCCAGCATCAGAGTCTTTTCCAATGAGTCAGCTTTTCGCATGAGGTGGCCAAAGTACTGGAGTTTCAGCTTTAGCATTATTCCTTCCAAAGAAATCCCAGGGCTGATCTCCTTCAGAATGGACTGATTGGATTGCCTTGCAGTCCAAGGGACTCTCAAGAGTCTTCTCCAACACCATAGGTCAAAAGCATCAACTTTCTGTGCTCAGCTTTCTTCACAGTCCAACTCTCACATCCATACGTGACCACTGGAAAAACCATAGCCTTGACTAGACGGCCCTTTGTTGGCAAAGTAATGTCTCTGCTTTGAATATACTATCTAGGTTGGTCATAACTTTTCTTCCAAGGAGTAAGCATCTTTTAATTTCATGGCTGCAGTCACCATCTGCAGTGATTTTGGGGCCCAAAAAAATAAAGTCTAACACTGTTTCCACTGTTTCCCTATCTATTTCCCATGAAGTGATGGGACCGGATGCCATGATCTTCGTTTTCTGAATGTTGAGCTTTAAGCCAACTTTTTCACTCTCCTCTTTCACTTTCATCAAGAGGCTTTTTAGTTCCTCTTCACTTTCTGTCATAAGGGTGGTGTCATCTGCATATCTGAGGTTGTTGATATTTCTCCCAGCAATCTTGATTCCAGCTTGTGCTTCTTCCAGCCCAGCATATCTCATAATGTACTCTGCATATAAGTTAAATAAGCAAGATGACAATATACCGTCCTGACGTACTCCTTTTCCTATTTGAAACCAGTCTGTTGTTCCATGTCCAGTTCTAATTGTTGCTTCCTGACCTGCATATAGATTTCTCAAGAGGCAGGTCAGGTGGTCTGGTATTCCCATCTCTTTCAGAATTTTCCACAGTTGATTGTAATCCACACAGTCAAAGGCTTTGGCATAGTCAGTAGAGCAGAAATAGATGTTTTTCTGGAACTTTCTTGCTTTTTCAATGATTCAACAGACGTTGACAATTCGATCTCTGGTTCCTCTGCCTTTTCTAAAACCAGCTTGAACATCAGGAAGTTCATGGTTCACGTATTGTTGAAGCCTGGCTTGGAGAATTTTGAGCATTACTTTACTAGTGTGTGAGATGAGTGCAATTGTGCGATAGTTTGAGCATTCTTTGGCATTGCCTTTCTTTGGGTTTGGAATGAAAACTGACCTTTTCCAGTCCTGTGGCCAGTGCTGAGTTTTCCAAATTTGCTGGCGTATTGAGTGCAGCACTTTCACAGCATCATCTTTCAGGATTTGAAATAGCTCAATTGGAATTCCATCACGTCCACTAGCTTTGTTCATAGTGATGCTTCCTAAGGCCCACTAGACCTCGCATTCCAGGATGTCTGGCTCTAGGTGAGTGATCACACCATCGTGATTATCTGGGTCATGAAGATCTTTTTTGTATAGTTCTTCTGTGTATTCTTGCCACCGCTTCTCAATGTATTCTGCTTCTGTTAGGTCCATATCATTTCTGTCCTTTATCGAGCCTATCTTTGCATGAAATGTTCCCTTGGTATCTCTAATTTTCTTAGAGAATCTTATAAAGTATAGAATATGTTATATAAGCATTGAAAGTAGCAAGGAGGGAGTCTGGTAGATGATCATGAATGTGAATGGGGAATAAAGAAAATAAAGTTATAAATCAGTTGGAAATGAGATGACAGAGAATATTAAATGATAGACTAAGTGGGGTTTGCATTCTTTCCTTCAAACCTTTAGGAAGCAAAGTTGTTTTAAGTTTAATTAAGGAAGTGAACTACCAGAGCTATACTTCAGAAAGATTGCTCTAGCAGCTATGAGTAAAATATATTGAGAAGGAAAGTGCACAAGTAGGGAAGTGCAGTTTAAAGGTCATTATGATGGTCCCTGCAAAAGGTCTAAATGCCAATGATGAGAGTGAAAATGAAAAGAGGGAAAGGGATCCAAGCACAGGACTAGAATCCATGTGACTGGGCCATGAGAGTCATCTTGAGTTTTTTCTTCCAATGGATCAATCAGCTATTCAGTGAAATCACTGAACAAACAGGAGACAGGGAAGTTTTCGTGGAGGTTCAGGAAGGATGTCATGTAAAAATGGCTGCAAGTCAAAATGATGCAGCAGTAGACTAAGGACAGCTTTGAGACACTGGATGTTAAGAGGCAGACAGAGAAGAAAGCATGGAAATTGAGACTTGAAGTGAAACTGCTTGCATTCAAGCTTTATATATTTTGTTTCAGGATTCGGATAATCTTGCCCTCTTCTAAGATGACCAAGCCTTTAGGATTGATTCTGTAAAGGCAGTTATCCCAGAACTGTAGTACAGAAGGGCTGACATAGGTTGAGAGGTGGTTCAATGAGGGTAACCTGATTTTGATGGGGGGGTGTATTGGATAGATACCAGACCGGCTCTTGACAGTTTCTTCTGATTGGGTACCACAGTGACTCCATTCCAGCTATGTCTGTTTATTAATAACTGACTGCTCGTTGCAGTCAGTGCATCACTACAAAATCAAAAGTGCATTCTGACATGTCCACACTTTTGACTCCATGTACCATTCCAATTTGTCTTCCTTAGGAGGTTAAGTATAATTTAGTCCATTTGTTGTTTCCACAGTAGTTTTGTGTCTTTTTCCACTCAAGAATAAACACATCGAAGGTAGACAGGTTTTTGAATAGACTTCTCAAACATTTTTATGATGATTTTGAAATTTAGAGAAAAGAAAACATAAGGTCAGGAAAAAAGCAAAGCTGCTACATTGGTTTTGGGGAGGCATTGTTCTTTAATAGCCCAAATCACTTCCAAGTAATGCTCATAATGTCTTCAAAACATTGTGCAAGGCTTGAGTTTGTATCGGTTTTAGTGTTCTGGTGATCTGTTTCTGTGTAATAAATCACCTAAAAATGTTTGGCCTAAAACAACAACCTCTTATTATCTGACATGGTACCGTGGGTTGACTGAGTTCAGCTGGAAGGTTCTTGCCTGGGATCTCTCATATGGTTGGAGTCAGATTCTCATTGGAATTCCCCACACTGGACACCCACAGTAGTTCGTTCACAAGGCTGGCAGTTAATGCTAGCTCTTGGCTGGGGATTCAGCCAGGGCTATCTACCAGAGCAGTACACATGACCTCTCCATGTATCTTGGGCTTCCTGGAGCATGTGCTGGGTTCCAAGAGGGAGCATTCAAAGAGTAAGTAAGTACTCTAAGCGTCCCAGACAGTAGCTGCAAAACTTATGACCTAGCCTCAAGAGTCATGCAGCATCCCTTTTACCATATTCTGTGTTCAAAGAGGCCAGCTCACCTTCAGGGAGAACGGGGCTGTACAAGAGTATTAATGGTTCATGGTAGGGATAGACGAGGTAGAGAAGAGGAAGTACCTGTCTTTCGGAGCTAGCTGTTTCCTATGCACATTTAAACAACATAGCAGGATTACCAGGGGAAACAGACCAGTATCCAGTAGTTATGGTATTCCTGGACAGTATTTCTGCTGCTTGTGGAACTGATGGTCCTTGTTTACTCCCTTCCTTTTGGAGAACTTACCAGTGTTTCATTCTCTCCTGATCTCAGATTCTGGATCTCTTTTACTGGCTCCATTTCTTTAAGCATCCTCAGATCCTTTATCACTAGACCTAACCATCTCCAAAGACGTCCAGACATAGTAACTGTGAAATATTTGTTGTATGGTGTTGTTTCTTCTTCTCTGTCTGCCGCTGGTCCTTCCACCGGACTGAGCATAGACACAGTACCATTTTATCTTCAAGGTGTATCCAGCTAGCATTAATTTAAGTACTGTTTGCTTGTCACAGGAGACACAAAGAAGCATAAGTCAGTTTCTACTGTTAAGGGACAAACAAGCCAGAAGATGAAAAATACCTGTATTAGTTAGGTAAAGCTAAGCAGCTCTAACAGAAAGACCCCAGATATATAAAGCAGATAGAAGTTTCTTTCTTTCACATATAACAGTCCCAGGTGGGCATTCCAGATGAGCAGACGGCTCCAACCCACACAGCCAGGTTCAGAGACCAGGTTCTTTCTGTCCTGTTTCTTGACCTTGTCATCTGCATGGCCACATCTGGGTTGCAGGTTCATCAGCATTCTAGACCACAGGAAGCAGGAAATAAGAACACAGAGGAGCCGTACCCAGTTCCTTAAGGCATTGGCCAGAAGTGACACAAATCAATTCCACATTTGTTGCGTTGGAAAGTGAAGTGAAGTTGCTCAATCATGTCCAACTCTTTGCAACCCCATGGGCTGCAGCCTACCATGTTCCTCTGTCCATAGAATTTTCCAGGCAAGAGTACTGGAGTGGGTTGCCATTGCCTTCTACAGAGGATCTTCCCAACCCAGGGATCGAACCTTTATCTCCCGCATTGTAGGCAGACGCTTTACCGCCTGAGCCACCAGGGAAATCCCTCATTTGGAAAGGAACCCCTACATTGGAAAGGAAGGAGTCATATGGCCACACTTGACAAGCAGGGCTGGAAAATGTACCTTTGGGTTTCCACGTGCTTTGTTTCAGTTGCTTTAGCAAAGGTCTTCATGAGTGCTTCGCTGTCTCAACAGCATGTAAATAAATCATTAAAAGCAGTGTGATGTGTTAACACTGGAAAACGTGTGAAGTGCTAGGAATGCACAGTAGGAAGTCACGGGCTTAGCCTGACTGTTTAGGGAGGATTTTCACCAGAGCAAAATATTAACTGTTCCCAGAAGTAATGACTAGAGAAAAATAGGGCATTCTGCAAAGAAAAATAAGATCTTATCCCCAAGTACGGAATATAGACTCATGTGAGTGTTTCGAGGAATGGCAGAAATTTAGTATGACTGAGCACAAGGGCCCCTGGGATGAGACATTATGGTAAATAAATTCTATAAGATAGAGGGGATTCTGCTAAGGAGTAGCTTAGACTTTTCCTCTAGGGATAGTGGGGACCCCTCAGAATTTTTAAGTCTAGGACTAGCATGATCAGATTGATGTTGGTGACGTGAGGATAGACTGAACGAGAAGAGATTAAATGAGACCAGGGAGGAGGATATTCAGGGAGGTTATGATGAGAATTAAAGTGCTTATCATGGAGACAGGAGAGGAATGAGTTCATTGCTAGGCAACAAAGATTACAACTTGCTACTTAAATGGGAAGGTTGTGAAAGAGAGATGAGTGCTTCCTGTGTGTCCAAGGTGGATGATCAGTGACGTCATTAGCCAATGCAAGCCCGAGGGGAGAGGTTTTTAGGGCAAGATTTTCCATGTGTTTTCAGACACAAGTTTTTGCTGTCTACCAGCCATCTCCACTTCTGACCCATTTTTGCTGGGCATGATGATAAGGAAAAGAAGAGAGGAAAATTCAAAGGACTGAATTATGTGGTCAGACATCTGGGAGAATGCTGTACCTTAGCAGTATGAAAAAGTAATTGGTCTAGTTTAGTCTGTGACCGTAAGACTTCTAATGATTAGAAGCAATTGGAACCCTGTGTTCAAGTCCAGAAAAAGTAAAAATAGGCAAAGAAACAAGAAGGTTTTTAGATTTCAGATAGAAGGACAAATACTGGTTCGTTTTCTTTCCTTTGCCTTGACACATTTTCTCATTTGACTCTGAGCCACACCTCAAGAGACCAGAAGTAAATCCTGGGTGTGTCCCAGGATTTACTTTTTAACAAGCACCCCTGATTAGTATGCAGGAACATTTGAGAACCACTGGCTTCAGCTTTTGGACCTGCAGTTCTTTTTTCAGGACACTTGTGGGAGATAGTGTGATAAAGAAGGTCAGAGTTTATGAATATTTTATGTTTTTTTTTTTTTTAACTTTCAATCTGAAAAATACAGTGAAAGCAAAAGAATTACACAAAGAATGTACACAGTAAAAAGAGGAATTTAAGATTACCTCTTGTCAGAGTCTTCATCCCTTCTTTTCTTCACCCAGTTAAAATAATTATTCACTATTCATCTTATCTATTTAATTTTAATTAAAAAGTAAACTCTCACTGAAGTTCATGTTCAGTTTTGTAAATTAAAAAAAAATTAGTATAAACCTTAAATAACAATGCCACTCTGTAGCCTGACAGCATCTTTCCATAGGGAAGCTCAAAACAAATTAGAAAACTTACCAGTACTATTTAATACAAAACATTTCTGATGAGAGAGATGATGAATATAAAATCTAAAACGATTTAAGCCACTGACAAAATAAGTATCTCAAAGCCAGGCAACCTGACCCTTACTTTTGTTGTCCACTCACAGTGAGGCAGTTCACAGAAATATAACTCTTTAGTTACTATTTACATAATTTTTACTGTGGTTTTAAGTTAGAAAGTATAGAAGAAATGATTCTCACTATGACACTTCCAGTGTATAGCAACATTGCAAGAAATATAAATGCTGCAAACTGGATTTAAGATAATGTTAAATATTAAGAGAATTCTAACATTTACCTATTCTATAATCTATGTTCATTTGTTTTCAAATCTTACCTTATATGACTTGGTTGCTAAATAAGATTTTTTTAGTAGCAATGATACAAACCTCTGTACTAGGCACTACCAGAAGTTCAAAAAGGAAATAGAAAAAACATCTGTTCCCCGAAGGAGTAGAGAGTGACTAGGACTTTATAACTAGATCTCCAAGCAGCAGGTTCCAATAAGAGTAATTTGGTGACAGTAAGTTTCAGAGTCTTTTTTTTTTTTTCTATTTGTCTGAACCTTGCCTGGAATTGTGCTGAGGGTAGACAGACTCACTAAGTTTGCAGATACAGCTGCAGTTCACTGATTCATTCCTCACTTAACACATCATTTACTGAGCATGTGCTGCATGTTTGGAACAGGAGATGATGGCAAATAAGATTAATGAAGAAGATAATGTCGGTGTTATGATGATACTAGCAGCTAATGTATTGGGTGTTCCTCATGCATGCTGTTTATGTAGGTTAGTCCTCACAATAACTGTATGAAGCAGATTCTATTACTGCAAGATTCTATTTTGCAAGTGAGGAATTAAGTTTGGAGAGGTGTCACAGCTATGAAATAGTGCAACCAAAATTTAAACACTACAAGTATGAATTCAGGGGACAAATTTTTAGCTAGCAATCTATCAGATATATTCCTTTTCCTCATGGAGCATGTATTCCAGCAATTCATTTATTAAGCAAGTACTTACTGAGTATCTCTTATGTGCCAGGTACAGCCCTAGGCCCCAAGAGAGAGTGGTGAAGAGATCAATAGGGTCATTGCTGTCATGACTGTACCTTTCAAATCCTCTAATAATGGTTTAAAAAAGGAAGAAAGTATATACATACTAAAGTAATAGACATAACTAACTAATTACATTTATCAGAATTACCAAACTATTGAATATAATGCAATGTATAAAAAAATAAATACTGTATATTCAGATATTCAGGAATGGTGATGTTATTTTTACACTTCGTTTATTTTCATCTGTGGTTAAAAATAATATACTTTACTTTTTAAAAAGCTCTTTTTTCTTAATCAAAACATTCAAAAACTATTTCTTTCAGTTACTAAAAGAGGAGAATCTTTATATCTAAAAATAAGAACTTTTCAGAAAGTGGAAATTCACTAAGGCCTTGTGTCACCTGAAGTTAAATGTTATCCAAATTTCAGAATAATTTACAGTCACAGTGATAAATATTACTGGGCAACATTCATTTTTTTAATTGGCAAGACTAAATTGATTGTGAAGAATGTTCAAAAAAAAAAGTTATACTACAGTCTAAAGTTAAGAGACTGTTAATTTTGCATTTTACTAAAGCAGTTTATTAATTATAATAGATAACCTTTTAAAATATTTGTTACTGGAACACCCTCCTTCTTATTTAAAATTTCTTCATTGGGATAGAGGTGTCTTTTGGAATTAAAACTCTTCCTTTATGTATAATGAGCTGAAACTATTCAAGAGTATTTAAGAAAACATTGAATATAGAGTTTCAATATTAAGTACTTCAATTATATTATACATTTAGGATATGTCAGCAATCAAGGTTGAAAACTCTTGCCTGAGCAGTCACCATCTGACATTGGGGAAATGTGGTTAATGTAAACCACTATGTATTTAGTTTGTAAGTGAACATTTGTGTGCTCGCATGTTCCATCCTGTTCTCTTTGTGACCACATGGACTGCAGCCTGCCAGGCTTCTCTCTGCATGGGATTCTCCAGGCAATAGTACTGGAATGGATTGCCATTCCCTTTTCCAGGGGATCTTCCCAACCCAGGGATCAAACCCACGTCTCCTACATTGGCAGGTGGATTAGGTTCTGGGTTTACGTACTTCTCTTTTCTGTGTTTTTTACTTTGTCACTAACAGTCTCACCATTCCCATCCCTTAAAATCATACTAGGTATAAGAGAATGTACTGAACTGTGGCAGGCAAGAGCCTATGCCTGACCCCAGGGAGCTTACACTGTGTTAGCCAAAAGGGGTCTGAAATCTACCCCGAAAAGAGAACTACCACTAAAAGAGAAGATCATAGCAGTTTTGTAGAAAGCGGTTCAGGTAAGAAGGTCAGAAGTTGTGCATCGTGTTCCTTTATTGACACTACAGAGGCTGAATGATTTTTATCAGAGAAGTCATCAGTAATTTTATGAACGAGGAAAGCTATCTAGATAAAGGGAAGTAGTGGGATCCCAGACAGAAAGAGCTAGGTAAATTCAGTGACATTTTGGCTGGAGTCTGGAAATTTAAGGAAATTGTGAAAAATTAAGTGAAGTGGAATGTACAAGCAGCAGCTAAAGGAGCTGAGGGGTATGAACTTCAATTTATATGCACAGAGAATCACTGAAAGATTATGAACAGAGAAATACAATGAAAGCAACATTTTAGGAGGATTAACTAGCCAGTGCGTGCGTAGGATGGGTTGAGTTGGGACTAGTGTTACTCAAACTATGCTTCTTAGAATACTAATCCTGAGATATAGAGATAGTAACAAAAGCTCCTCTGGGGGGCATTTTTTTTTAATGAAAAAAAAGAAACATTGCATATTAAATTTTCCTCTTGGAGTTACAATGAACATTTACACATTAAAGGCCTATGCCAAAGAAACCCATAATTTCACAAACGTATTTGCACATAAAAGGCTTTGTTCATTGCATATCTATTCATAAACATATCACTGTGTTCCATTGAAATCACTTTCAATATTTAGAAATTTTGGTCTTATCAACTACTTACTTATTAAGAAGTCCATCAAAGAAATAAGAATAGAGGGGAAAAATTGAAATTCAGATTGTTTTAGAAAAGGACTTAGATATCATGTAGTTTAATCTTACTGATCAGAAACCAAATGGCACCTTGGACTTAATGACTTGCTAGTCAAATCAAGTACTGCCTTTAATGATGCTTGTTTACCAGTCCTCTCTCCTTCACTAAACCATAAGATTAACCCATGTCTTATCTTTGTAATATGTACATCTGGCTCATAGGAGGTAGTGGGAAAATGTTTGCCGAGTTGAAAGTGATGTGAAAACTAGAGGGTGTGACTTTTCCGTGATCATACTGATGGTGGTAGCATACATTGAAAATAAATGAATTCCAAGAATTATGTATAAAATTTTAGCTATGGGACTGATAAACCTGAAGACAAAAGACCTGGTATATTCAAGATATGTCTACAACTAGCTAGAAACATAATCTTAAGTTATTCAACCTCTCTTGGCTTCTATGTCCTTCTGTATCCAAGCTCCAAAATATTAGATCTACATCTTTACTATAAACAATCAGAAATTAACTGGATCTTGTGATCTTTTACATTGGAAATATATTCTTATAAGGGACCATGTTTAAATACAAAGAATTTTTAAATAGTCTTTATATCTTTGATTCTATAATATTCCTGAACTTCACAACTTTCTTTCTCTATTTTCTTACTTTCCCTTTCTTTCCAGGTTTATCAAAAGATGATGGAATCTTTAAAAGCGTACCAATGTGTGTGCTTATGTAATATTAGGACTGAAAATTTTAAATCTTAAAATGTGAAAGCTCCAGTTGTCAGAAGATCATAAAGTCTTTACTTTTAAGGACTGTTAAAAATCACCTTCTGTGAGATCTCAGCTTTGGGATTTTTCTGACATTTCAAGACTTAAATTTGAAAGTGTAGAATCTCTATAAATACAGCATTACCACAAGCCCAAAAAAGTCAAGAAATGCAAAAGGTTAGATTCTTACTAACTCCTCTCCCACATTATGCTCTAAATTGAGTTTTGCATCTTAGAGTTAAATACGTAATCAGGAATACTTGATGTGGAATACAGTTTAAATTATGACATATTAAGCTTTTCTCTTTGAATTTTGGGGAATAAAATTGTGTATGTAAATCATACAAAAATCACATTTTTTGTATGTGCCCTTAAGGCTTTTTTATGTTTTCTTCACATAGTCCCCTCATTTACAACTTTATCTTGCTGTGGACTAACCATATGGGAAATCCACTATTTTAAACTTAAGCTATTTTTGTGGTGTTACTGCATAAGAAAATGCCTTTAGAGTAGAAAAATTATTATGTATATATTTTTTTTACCAGATTTAAACAAATAAAAATTAATTTTTTCTAGTGGTCATTTCTTGGATCAATTCAAAGTATATAATTTTTTATCCCTAATGTTCTCTAGAAAGTCTCCATTACCATGGCCAAGTAAAAATGGGAGATAATAAAAGAGAAGTGCCATGAGACCTGGCCATTTTCAACGTGTTGAAGATTTAAAATTATGTGTAATTTACATGAGACATATAAATGAAAGGATAGACTTCAGTAGGATTTTTTTTTTTTTTTTTTTTGCTTTAAAAATAGGGTATTTCTCTCCTGCAGCAGCATTCACATCTCATACATATGTGCATATTTAGTTTCAGTGTGGCATTCGGTCCCAAGAACACTAATTATAATTTTAAATTATCAATAATATATAGGCTTAAAGTACAGTAGATGTTAAATTTCATATCTCTTATAAGATTTCCTATCTAAAATCAACTACTTTTTGCCTTTTTTTTCATTTCTTAAAAATTCATGTGAACTTTATAGTCACTTGTATTTTTCCCTTTAAAAGTTAAAAGCACTCTGAGTGTGTAGTGTGCAAATATATTGCTTCTATGTCTAAGAAAGATATTATTGATGGTAATTATCATTATATCAGAAGTGCAAGTTAAGAACCAACACATGGCCCTCAGTTCACATTGAACCACCTCAAAGTGTTTCTCTGAAGCCCCTGCTGGAAGTTCTCACAAAGTGATATGCCCCTGATCTCTTGATACGCCCAGTCTATTGTTTACCAAGAAGCCTTGGCTATATTGCATTTAGATTTTTGCTTGCTTGTTTGTTGTCTTTGTAGTAGTTGCTCCATCCACCTTGATTAAGGTCATTCCAGCAGAAGGCTGCCAAACAGGCATCCCCTAGGAGTCCTGCTATTGTCTCTGAAATCTCCACCCAGATTTTCACATTTTTTTTCTATCGAAAGGCTAATTATATTCCATAATTTCATTGTCTTTTATATTTAGTGTAGCACAGACAATCATGTTGAAACTTCTCAGGAAATAAAATATAATTTCTATAGCCGATTCAGCTTTGGGAACCATACAAACGTTAACACTTCTCTATAGGGTATCACTGTCTGGGTTTGGTGCCACATTAGAGCCATCTATATCAGCCAGCTTCCCAAAGAATATTCTGTTCTTTTTGCATAATGGGATTATTTCCGGAAATGACTCTCTTGGCCCAAGATATGCCACCCTCTCAAATCATATTTGGGTCCTTTAAGCACTTGCAGTGTGCTTTGCAATCGTTTTCATTCATTATCCACTCAGTTGTTCCATCATTACTCTGATACACATAGACATTCGGCTCACAGTGGGTATTAGGTAGAGGTAGGACTGAAAACCCCAGGACAGGGAGCAAGGCTCAGTGTGGTCTCTCCTTGGCCAAATTCCATTTTGGACAGCTCTCATTGTTTTTCTTCAATGTGTGAGGTTTAATTGCTTATCTCTAAGCATAAGGCTCAATTGGTGGGAGCTTGTGTGGGGAGAACCATTTGCCCTTTCCTGAATTAAAAAAATAAACACAAAACTGAGCATCATTAGCAATTTATTTTCCCTAGCAAACCATACTGTAAATGTGGTATAAAAAGTGTTGGTTTTGACTGCACGGTTTTGCCCAGGCTAGTCCCTGATTTATGTCATGACCTCACAATAGCCTCTCGTGCCTGCCTGGCCACAAAGCTTGATTATTTTATAATTTGATCTTAGTGGGGATTCCAGCCGTGCTTCCCTGCTCGTGGGCAGCAGAATGTGGCAGCCTGCCTGCTCACTTGCCTGAGCTGCTATGATCAGATTATGCCTTCTCAGCATTTCTTACATTGGCTGCCTGCATTGAAGTTCAGAGAAGCTTGAAGTCAGCCCACTTGAGTTTTACAGCCCTTAACAGAAACAGAATAGGAGCTACTAGAGCTCTCACGGAATCTTGGCCTCACACGTGCCTGCTGTTAAGAGAGTCAGAAAGTCACTCCACACTGATTATCCCTTGACTGTTGATAAAATTTTCATTTCATCGTGCAATTTCCAGAAACCATGTCTCCAACTTTAATGTTATTTTTAGGGCTGTCATTGGGGTTTTAACTTTCAGCATTTAGACATTCCCATAGTATGTGAAGGATCTTCATAAAAGATAGGAAAATTCAGCCTTTTTTTGTGGGGGGGGAGGGCTGTTTGTTGCTAATAACAAACCATTACAGGGCATCATAAATAGCAAAGTACTCTTCTCTCTGTATCATTCATTCAGCCAAGTATTTACAGGATGATGATATTTGTCAGCATCTTTATAGATAACATGACTGCATCCTGTTTAGGTTATGGAGGAAAACAGTGTCCAACTGGCCCTGTGACATGGAAAATTCAGAACCCATACTGCTTCCACGTCCTTCATCCAACATGTTAATTGAGCACCAAGAATGTGCAGGCCCGCCGTGATGCACCGGAGATACAGTACTGAGCTGCATACAGCAGCCCCTGCCCTCCTGAGTTGACAATTTCCAATTTGAAATTAAAGCTCTTACATAGTACATGCATTTAGAAGCTTTGAAAAAAATCATATATAGTAGTTCCAAATTTTGTAAAATATGAGCCAGAGAGACAGTGTTGGAATGGACCTCAGAGAGAATCTCATAGAGCCTCCTTTCTCATTCAATGCAAAATCCTCGCTGTGGCGTTTGTGCATAGGAGTGAACAAAATACGCAATTCCTGTTTCATTGTTCAGAAATAAAGAGATCGTGATTGTGGGTAAAGATATAATCTTTACCCAACCAAAGCTCGATTAAAACAGTTTTGTTTTCTGACATTACCATTCATACGTTCGGCAGACCAGCAAGAAAGCTGGGAAAATGAAGCATAAACAGTGTGGTGCCAGTTTGCTTTAAAATCCCTAATATATGTTTTGTAAACAAAGCTTATAAAACTTAGTACTTTACTAATTAAATAACAAGAAAGATTTTATGAATACATGAAAAGCCAGAATTTAAAATGCCTTCAGGGGAACAGGTGCTGTAATGACATCACTGTGGGTCACATAGCTTCCTCCCCCCCTTGATACTTACATTTGGTCATAATGGAAAGAAATTGATTCCAAATGTGTTTTCTTGACCTCCTTCTCCATTCATGTTAGTGCCTAACCTTAAATGATGTTTCTACAATCTCGGTTGTATTTACAGTAATTATATGCATAATGTAGCATATTATTGTCCGGACTTCCTGTTTAATCAGTACAGAGCTTCTTACAAGTGCAGCTGAAAAGGGCAAACAAAATTAAAGCTTTATATACCAAAACAAGTTTGATTTGCTAAGCTCCCAGCATTCCAAAGTACACAAATTTGTTCCACTAAGTTTTCCGATGGCTTGAGATGGGCAATGATTAATCAGAGAGCTAACTGTGAAGTAGTTTGCAATTAAACTGGAAAGCTCTGAAGCATGCTAATTGAATCAGAAAATTAGAGACACTGAACAGTAATTGGCTATTTCTCATGCAGCAGGTGCCAGGCCACTCATCTGTGGAACAAGGTATTTAAGGCACATTAGCACTAGTAAAAATACTTCTTGATATGGAACAGTTAGATTTTCTGCTCATTTTCACCATGGATGTCAAAACATACAGCTGTGCTATCTGGTACTTGCAATTCGTGTTTGAAGAATTCAAGTTAGGTAAACATATGGGAAAGAAGTGCTGGGCATCCTCTAAGTGCACAAGAAACATTTTAGAAGTGAAACCGAAAATGAGGGGCTGAGGCTCTGTTTTTTTCAGCTCAATCACTTTTGCTTTCTTATCATACAGATTTAGAAGTTGAAATTTTCTGTGTAGTGTTAGTTTAAAGCAACAACGGTATAAATCTAGCACTGCTGTGAGCCTAGTAGATACATAAAGCCGATTCATATCATGTCTCAGCATGAGCTTCTCTCTTCTAATTAGTACCGCCATTTTATAGAGTGCGCGCATGCTATGAAAGTTTGTTTGCCATGCCAACAGGGACCAGGACGAGTAGTTTTTCTTTAGTGGAACGAACTGCTGTAGGATCGTGAACCACTGTAACCTAACCAGTGGGTAACCAGGCCAGAAGGGGACTTAATAATTTCAATTGTAGATATTTTTTTAATAATTGTTTTCAGATCATCAAGGGTGGGGCTTATGCTTCTGTTTCCCATTACTTTAATTAGAGTTCAGTATTGTTAGGAGAAAGTGAAAGTACGAAAGAAAATTAAAATGTACTAAATTATATTGTGTTGGGAAGCAGAATATTACAATATTCGCATGCTAATCTTATTACTTAGCAGATGACTGCAGAAAATAGTGAGTTTGAACCAAGAGACATAAATTATACATTATAAATTGTAAACAGTGCATAGGGGATATGTTATAACTGTGTCTCTTTAAATTGAGGCAGGGAGTTTTCTCTGCACGAATAATGTTCCTTCATTAAGTTTTAAAGTCTCTTTTATAATGTTTTATTAAGAACATTTGGCAACATGTTACCAAAAAAAGGTTTTAAGTGGAACACACAGGTTTTCTAAAAGTATAGCACACTACAGACATAACCTTTATGTCCCTAAGCTATAGATTTTTTTTTAAGTTAAAGCAAAAGCTGCTTCTTTGGTAGGCCTCCTTCCCCACCCCCCCATAAGCCATGTACATTTTGCATTCTTTAGTTTGGAAAGCAGTTCTGAAGCATTTACATGATCAATGTCTTTTGCTTGAGGGATAAAGTTTGCTCTTCCATGGACAAGTGAGAACGTATTGATCATTTTATTCTATTTGCTATTTCTAAATTCAATATACCTCTTGAGTCGATAAGCGAGATCGAGAGCATATTCTTTTTTTGTGTGTGCCTGGTTGTAGCTTGTTCTCAAGATTCAAGATACATTTTTGATTAATCACGAATGCTCTGAGGTCATGGAGAGCAAATGTGTTTGTGGAGTGTCAGCTGATGCTGTCAGATAAATGTCTTAAGCTTAGCCAGGGTTCATGCCCCAGCTTTAGGCTGTGCCAAATGTCTCCCCTTGTTGAGGAAGATAACAGCTACACTGGAGGCGACTGAGCTGTTTGTTCACTGAAAGGGCTGACCTTGCCATATGGGGCTACAGTCAGGTGAAAGAAAGAGTGTAGATGTTTTAACTGAAACTTTACAAATGTAAACTTTTCATTTGATTCAGATGATCTTGGTATCCACTAATTTACATTCTGAGCCTCATATCTAGTCTGATTCTAACTCCGTTTCTTCAGTGTTTCCAATCAGTCTCCCTGGGATGAAAAATTTCTCCAATATTGTTCTCGTGTGTTCTGAGAGTATTTTGGCACCAGCAGTGTGTTATTAAAATACTGCAAAAGCATGAAAATGCTTATTAGGATAAAAGAGATCTATTTCTCTCTAGATATACATAGTAGAAATTCTTCTTTCTTGCTTTGTAGGGTTGTTTGTTTATGGTTTGTTTTTGTGGGTTTTTTTGTTTTGTTTTGTTTTTTTACCAAATCGGCAAAATAAAAATATGGTCTGGGCAGAGAGGTCACTTGTGCTAATGACCCTTGTCCATGTACCCTCTTATCTTCAGAGAACTCATTTAATCACATTTACCCCCACTTACAGTAATTTGTCTTCTTTTACTAGACAGAGTCTATAAACAGAAATAATGACACACCTAAACTAACACCTGGAGAATGCTTTGCTTTGAACCAAGGCTTTCTCTGTTTGAGACTAAAGGTGATGCGATTGATCATATGGTGATGTGTAAATAAATGAACTCTCTGTGGGCCGTTTGTGGGCATTTGCTGCAAAATACCTTGCAAAAAAATAAGTAAGTGCCTCTCTCCCATCTTACCCCAGTTTGTTCTTTTCTCTAAAGAAGCTGGTCTACTTTTCTTTCCTCTAACTTCCTACTGCCATGGGTAACTCACCAGTGCTAATTAGACAAAATAATGCTGCTAAAAAAAAAAGAAGAAGAAGAAATAACACATCTGTCGTGAACTCCCACCAGATCTTTTGGAAATGAGACATTTTAAATATTTTATGCTGAACACAAAATATCTTGAGGAAATAGTTTTCTATTCCGTATCCCAAAACAAAACCACCAGTGTGCTGCTTAAAAACATTCCACTGTATTTAAAATTCCCTCACACTTGAAATGTAAGTCCTACTGGCTGCACATGAAATCCAGATTGTAAAGTAGAAAAAACTTAATGGAACTAGAATAAAATGAAAGATACAGTTTTGTTTTTGAAAACCTTGCCTTTATCAAGTGATGCTAGAAAAATGTTCCGTTTCAGTATCTAGAGACAACTGTGTTCCATGTGTGTTTGTAAAGCTGAATAAAATGAGGTTCGGTTTCATTTGGTTTTCGCAATGGCTAAAATGACTGACAGACCATGTGGAAATGAAGGAGACTCAGATAACATCCATAGTCACACATTAAGCTTCTGGCGCATGATTACATGAGCGACTTACTTTTCACTTTCATGCACTGGAGAAGGAAATGGTAACCCACTCCAGTGTTCTTGCCTGGAGAATCCCAGGGACGGCAGAGCCTGGTGGGCTGCCATCTATGGGGTCGCACAGAATCAGACACAACTGAAGCAACTTAGCAGCAGCAGCAGCGTAATTACAACTGAAGCAACTTAGCACACACGCAGTGTGATTAAAAACGGCAAATCTGAGTGTGATTTTCTATAGTTTTCTAAATTATTTAAAGATTAGTAGTAGCTAATGCCCAACCTCATACTTGCAAATCATAGTTCACATGTAAATAAGGAGATTTTTTTACATTCTCCTTTCTTCACATTTAAGCACAGTTTAGTTCTGGACTAAATTTTGTAGCTATTAGTGGCTTTAAGTATTCCTTAGCCATCGTCCTTTTTCTGTCTTCTTTCCTTTATTAATAAATACTTTATATGTACTAGAACACCAGTGATGCAGGCCATATTTTTGTCACACCTTTTTCCAAAACTGCTGTGCAAATGTGGCTAACTTTAGTTCATATTGTTCTTAGGTCCATCACTTTAAAAATATTGAACACAGTCATGCCCAAGCCAGATCCTTAAAGAGATTTAGAACTGTTTTATTTTTCATATGTAAGTATATCCCTAATTTAGAACCAATAATTGATTATGAAGTAATAAAATATTTCCTAAAGAGTTGGAGATAATTCTCAGCCCAACTCAGACCCACAGGGAATGTAAACTGCTCATCAGCAAGACTCAGTCACCTCTTCTCAAAGCTACCGTCTCCTTAGACGGTATTTAGTACTATGCCTACACACTTACCCATCCTTTCCACTGAAGGAAAAAAGCATTAGTACATCTTTAACAATTCTACTTTTCTTCACACTGCCTTCTACCTTGAGCCTTTTCTAAGCTAATTCTTTTCTTCCCATTTAAAGTTTAAATGATCATTTATTTTACTACCAATCAGTCTAAAAATAAAAGTCAGCTCATGAAAATGGTATTCCCCTGAGCTTTGAGTCTCTTACTCAGTTTAAGAGCTTATTTGAAAAATTATTGGAAAATTCTGGAAAGAATCAGTTACAAATCTTTTTTTTTTCCTATAAACCAAATTTTGCTTTATTTTTTTATAATGCCTAAAGACTGATAGTATTTGCAGTTTCTAGTTATAGCTGTAATTCCCACTTTTTACTAATCAGATTTGGGGGATGGTTTTAATTAACATCCATGTATCTAATAGAACGATTTGTATTGCATTACAAAATAAATGCCTAATGTTTGAGTCACCTAAAAAAAAAATTATACATAAAGGTCTTTAAGGAGTTCAATCTTTAGCTTTTATTATTTGCCATTTAGAAGAAACTCTCAAGTAACACTATAATTCTACTTTAGCTTAGTTTATCAGCCAAAATTACTTTTTTACATTTGGATTTTTGTCTTTATTCTTACTTCATATAGCAAAAACTGAATGTTGGGCTTTTGTCTCTCTATTATAATTCTTATATTCCAAACTTTTTAGTTGTTTAAAAAGCTAATAGTAAAATTGTTATTGACCATTATTTCCTAGTAACAATTGATATGACAGTAATAATGACTGTATGAATTCATTTCGCTAGACTAATTTGGCTTCTTAAAGATTCTGGAGGATTTGAAATTACTAGTGTCCTGTCAGATAAAGTCTATGCAAAATGTCTTATTTTAAGGGTTTATAATGCTTCCCATGGACGGAGGAGCCTGGTGGGCTGCAGTCCATGGGGTCGCCAAGAGTCAGACACGACTTAGCGACTTCACTTTCACTTTTCACTTTCATGCATTGGAGAAGGAAATGGCAACCCACTCCAGTGTTCTTGCCTGGAGAATCCCAGGCACGGGGGAGCCTGGTGGGCTGCCGTCTATGGGGTCACACAAAGTCGGACACGACTGAAGCGACTTAGCACTAGCAATGCTTCCCATACTAATGAGAAAAACAGTTCATCATTTTCAAGTGTGTAATCAGTGTCAGTATTTTTTACATCACAGTGAAAGTCCCAAACTGTGGCATTCTGGATGCTCCTGTGAGGAGCAAAAAGAAAATTTCTTTCCTCCTGTAAAGCACTTTTTCAAGAATTCAAATAAGAAAAAAATATAGTACAATTACTTTAAATAGTGTGGATCTTTTCAGCATTGTAAAGTACTCAATCATCATGGCATTTTATATATAAACAGAAGACTGGATATAATTCTTGAGAAAATCTTGCCCTTTCTAAACTTATAATTTTTGCATATTTAGAAATGTACATGTTTATAATCTTCCATTATGCATTATACATAACTAAGTACAACAAATAAATAATGAAACTGTCTTTAAATTGTTTCTGCAGAAATATTCATTTGTAGGAATTAAAACAGTCTGCTGGTTTGTTTTTGTTTTTTTAATGACATTGAGAGCATTTCTAAGTGGAACTCACAAGTCTTAATTGTGATATTTCCTTCACCTTCAGAAAAAGGCTACTTAAATTACTCCAGCCTTGAAGATCCATAGATTTACTCTCCACAGACCAAGGAAACAGAAAGGAACAGAAAGAAGGCAAGTGATGCCGAAGCAGGTAGAACACGGAGAAGATAAAGTCAAGGGCCAGACTGTTTGGGGACCTCTAAACCCAGAAACCACCCTTCTGTTTGGCTCTGAGGACAGTGGGATGTCACTGGAGGTCCTCAAGTTACAGAGTGATGGTATCTGATCACAGAGAGAAGGTAGACTGGTTGCGGAGCAAAAATGTAAGGAGCAGGCCACTTAGGAAGCTATTGCAGTAGCCTGGGCAGGAGATGACAGTGGCTTGAACGACAGCAGCGGTGGAGATAGGAAGGGGCGACCAACATGTCTGAATCACTTAGATGTGGGAGTGCCAGCAAGTGAAGGGACGAAGGGTGATTCTCCATTTCTGGCTTGAACATCTGGGTGAGGTCAGTTACTGAGATGGGGAAGTCTGGGAGAGGAAGAGATTTGGGAATGATAATTGCAAGTAAAATGTTGACATTTTACCGTACTCTCTTTTTTAATCTTTAAACATTATTGAAGAAAACATTCTGGAGATCAGAGATGGGTTACAGGACAAAAAGGAAAAATAGCAAATGCATGACATTAAAGTTTTTCTTTCATCAGCACAGGAGACTTCTAACTATAAGTGAACTAGAAGTTATTAAGCTTGAAGATGCAGCTCTTACAGTGTTTGATGAATATTTAAAACTCACCATTGACTAACATTAACATTAGGGCTCCCCTGGTGGCTCAGAGGGTAAAGCATCTGCCTGCAATGTGGGAGACCCGGGTTCAATCCCTGGGTTGGGAAGATCCCCTGGAGAAGGAAATGGCAACCCACTCCAGTACTTTTGCCTGGAAAATCCAATGGACAGAGAAGCCTGGTAGGCCACAGTCGATGGGATCGCAAAGAGTCGGACACGACTGAGGGACTTTCACTTCACTATTGACTAACATAGGCTATTCAGTTCAATTCATTTCAGTCACTCAGTCATGTCCGATTCTTTGCAACCCCATGGCCTGCAGCACACCAGGCCTCCCTGTCCATCACCAACTCCCAGAGTTTACTCAAACTTATGCCCATTGAGTCAGTGATGCCATCCAACCATCTCATCCTCTATCATCCCTTTCTCTTCCCACCTTCAATCTTTCCCAGCATCAGGGTCTTTTCAAATGAGTCAGCTCTTCATATCAGGTGGCCAAAGTATTGGAGTTTCAGCTTCGACATCAGACCTTCCAATGAATATTCAGGACTGATTTCCTTTAGGAGGGACTGGTTGGATCTCCTTGCAGTCCAAAGGACTCTCAAGGCTTCTCCAACACCATAGTTCAAAAGCATCGATTCTTCGGTGCTCAGCTTTCTTTACAGTCTATAGGCTGTTCAGTTCAGTTCAGTTCAGTGGCTCAGTCGTGTCCGACTCTCTGCGACCCCATGAATTGCAGCATGCTAGGCCTCCCTGTCCATCACCAACTCCCAGAGTTCACTCAGACTCTATAGGCTATACCCATCCTCAAATTTAGCCCCTTCTCACTTGTGCAGATTTCATGCAAGTTTTCACATCAGCTGCTTGCCACTGTGATGGAGAGAGTTTTTCAGTAGCCCCAACATAACTATAAGCACATAACTTTAAAAGCAAATTCTCATTCAAACTTACAGTTGCCAGGGGGGAAGATTGGTGGAAGGGATAGTTGGGGAATTGGGGATGGACATGTACAGACTGCTGTATTTGAAACAAATAACCAGCATGGACCTACTGTATAGCACATGGAACTCTGCTCGATGTTACGTGGCAGCCTGGATGAGAGTATTTTAGGGGAGAATGGATACATGTATATGAATGGCTGAGTCCCATCACTGTTCACCTGAAACTGTCACAACATTATTTGTTAAGTGGTTATACCCTAATACAAAAAAAAAGTTCAAAAGTTTGTGATTGCTAAAAATAGAGATATTTCAGAGATTAGAAAATAAAAAGCAAGTTCTCTTTCCCTGGATTTCTTTTTTAAAGAACTTTAATGACATTTTAGTAAGAATCCACAGCTTAATGTTACCTTACAAATTTAGGAATTCTGTTTTATACAGTTAATTTTTTCCCCCAGTGGCTAAGTAATCCTTTGCAAAAAGAGTAACCCAGTCAAACTTGGGAGAAAAAAGAGTCTCTTACAGCTTTTGTCACTTAAGTATGAAGAAAAGATGTTTCCAGCTGCTACCTAATTCTTCCCACTTCCGTGATAGCAGTTTTACCGTTTTAGTGTTGTGGTACAAATGTTTGAAAACCATATCCTTCGACTGTTGAGCATCATCACCTTTTTAAAAGGTAACATTTGTATGTTTAGTGTATTGTTCATGTACTTTGGCAGACTAGTTTGTTTTTATTTTCTTTTTTTATGTGGTGGGGAATACAGCAGTAATAAAGAAAACCTAATTGGGAAGGGACAGATACTTCGAACATACAAAGCGTTTACGTGAAAAGGTTATGATCACCATCTGCACTAGCATGGGTGGACCTAGCGACTGTCACATCCAGTGAAATCAGACGGAGAAAGACAAGTGTCACATGGTATTACTTACATGGGAATCTTAAAGAATGGCACAGATGAACTTATATCCAAAGCAAAAATAAGAGTCACGGATGGAGAAAACATGGTTATGGGGGAAAAAGGGAGGGGAGGGAGAAATTGGGAGAATTGGATTGACATATGCACTATATATAGAATGAAAAACTAACCAGGACCTACTATACAGCAGAGGGAACTCTACTCAATATTGTAATGGCCTATATGGGAAAAGAATTTTTAAAAAGTGGATATATGTATAACTGATCACTTTGCTGTATAGCCAAAACTAACATACCACTATAAATAAACTATACTTCAATAAAAAATTTTAAAAACAAATATAAAGTTATGATCTCATCAGCTGAGATACTTAAATATTTAGAGAATATTTAATATCTTAAATATTTAGAGAATACCAGTGTTATCCAAAGTCATTACTCAAACATTATACACATTTTTCTGTAATTATCAGCTTGCTTTTGTGAACATCAAATCACAGGCCCATCCAGTTTCCCCCATGGCAGATTGACAGACCCGGTAGATGGAGTAGATGCGTTGTATATTGATGCTAGTAAAGCTATCCATTGTCTCATTCACGGCCTGATGATCAATAATAAGGAGGAAACACAATGAATGATAAGATTAAGAGAGAAGACTTGGATAAGAAGCGGGCCTTACCAAGTGTGATGATAGAGGAGAACAAAATACAGCGTGAAATGAAGTTGGGAAATAGCCCCAGGTTTATAGACTTAGGTCCCCTGTTCCTAAAACTCAAAAAGAAAAGAAAAGAAAAGAAACCAGTTAAATAACATCTTATATGTATTGAATTAAATGAATTCAAATTTGCATTTTCTTCTGTCTAGCTGTCTGTTGGTATTTGGGAAGTTTCTGATTTTCTCCCCACCATTTTGCTTTTTAAAAGCCCTGTCAACCAAAATCCTATTCCCATTCCTTTGTTATCCTTATACAATGGGAACATGCATCTGCTCTGCTTTTGAAGGTTACAGTCCTTTATGCCCTACAAAGAAAATACCATTGATCAACATAGTCTAAATATTTCTATATCATTTTTCAAATTAAGGTAACTTTATCTTATTAAAAAAGAACAATCCCCCCCAAAATTAAACTTAGTTATAAAAAGAAAAAACACTAATATACAAAGAAATTAGTATACAATCATGAGTATCTAATGTAGTGTTTCGTTTTTCCTCCTTTACCACTAAACTTTATCTCTTTGAGGTCATTGCATCCGGTCCCATCACTTCATGGCAAATAGATGGGGAAACAGTGGAAACAGTGGCTGACTTTATTTTTCTGGGCTCCAGAATCACTGCAGATGGTGATTGCAGCCATGAAATTAAAAGATGCTTACTCCTTAGAAGGAAAGTTATGATCAACCTATCAGTTCAGTTCAGTTCAGTCGCTCAGTTGTGTCCGACTCTTTGCGACCCCATGAATCGCAGCACACCAGGCCTCCCTGTCCATCACCAACTCCCGGAGTTCACTCAGACTCACGTCCATCGAGTCAGTGATGCCATCCAGCCATCTCATCCTCTGTCATCCCCTTCTCCTCCTGCACCAAATCCCTCCCAGCATCAGAGTCTTTTCCAGTGAGTCAACTCTTCGCATGAGGTGGCCAAAGTACTGGAGTTTCAGCTTTAGAATCATTCCTTCCAAAGAAATCCCAGGGCTATCTAAGTTGGTCATAACTTTTCTTCCAAGGAGTAAGCATCTTTTAATTTCATGGCTGCAGTCACCATCTGCAGTGATTTTGGAGCCCAAAAAAATAAAGTCTGACACTGTTTCTACTGTTTCCCCATGTATTTCCCATGAAGTGATGGGACCAGATGCCATGATCTTCGTTTTCTGAATGTTGAGCTTTAAGCCAACATTTTCACTCTCCACTTTCACTTTCATCAAGAGGCTTTTTAGTTCCTCTTCACTTTCTGCCATAAGGGTGGTGTCATCTGCATATCTGAGGTTATTGATATTTCTCCCGGCAATCTTGATTCCAGCTTGTGTTTCTTCCAGCCCAGCGTTTCTCATGATGTACTCTGCATATNTATGGATGTGAGAGTTGGACTATAAAGAAAGCTGAGTGCCAAAGAATTGATGCTTTTGAGCTGTGGTGTTGGAGAAGACTCTTGAGAGTCCCTTGGACTGCAAGGAGATCCAGCCAGTCCATCCTAAAGGAGATCAGTCCTGGGTGTTCATTGGAAGGAATGATGCTGAAGCTGAAACTCCAATACTTTGGCCACCTCATGCAAAGAGCTGACTCATTTGAAAAGACCTTGATGCTGGGGAAAATTGAGGGCAGGAGGAGAAGGGGACGACAGAGGATGAGATGGTTGGATGGCATCACCGACTCAATGGACATGGGTTTGGATGGACTCTGGGAGTTGGTGATGTACAGGGAGGCCTGGTGTGCTGTGGTTCATGGTGTCACAAAGAGTTGGACATGACTGAGTAACTGAACTGAACTGAGGTCATCAAAAGTGACATTTGAGTCTGTCATAGCTCAGTTCAGTTAAATTGCTCAGTCATGTCCAACTTTTTGCAACCCCATGGACTATAGCATGCCAGGCTCCCTGTCCATTACCAATTCCCAGAGCTTGTTCAAACTCATGTCCATTGAGTCAGTGATGCCATCCAACCATCTCATCCTCTGTTGTCCCCTTCTCCTCCTGCCTTCAATCTTTCCCAGCATCAGGATCTTTTCCAATAAGTCAGTTCTTTGCAGGTGGCCAAAGTATTGGAGTTTCAGCTTTGACATCAGTCCTTCCAAAGAATATTCAAGACTGATTTCCTTTAGGATGGACTGATTGAATCTCCTTGTAGTCCAAGGAACTCTCAAGAGTCTTCGCCAACACCACAGTTCAAAGGCATCAATTCTTTGGCACTCAGCTTTCTCTATGGTCCAACTCTCACATCCATACATGACTACTGGAAAAATGATAGCTTTGACTAGATAGACTTTTGTCAGCAAAGTAATGTCTCTACTTTTTAATATGCTGTCTAGGTTTATCATAGCTTTTCTTTCAAGGAGCAATTTCATGGCTGCAGTCACCATTTGCAGTGATTTTGGAGCCCAAGAAAATAAAGTCTGTCACTGTTTCCATTGTTTCCCCATCTGTTTGCCATGAAGTGATGGGACTGGATACCATGATCTTAGTTTTTTGAATGTTGAGTTTTAAGCCAGCTTTTTCACTCTCCTCTTTCACTTTCATCAAGAGGCTCTTTACTTCTCTTTGCTTTCTGCCATAAGTATGGTATCATCTGCATATCTGAGGTTATTGATATTTCTTCTGGCAATCTTAATTCCAGTTTGTGCTTCATCCAGCCCAGCATTTCACATGATGTACTTGCATTTAAGTTAAATAAGCGGGGTGACAGTATACAGCCTTGACGTACTCCTTCCCCAATTTGGAACCGGTCCGTTGTTCCATGACATTGTCATATCTAGTCATTGTGAAATTCACCTCTGTGTGCAAGTGTTTCATGAGTTTACTTATAAATTGACTCAATAAGTCAGTGAATACCAATAACTAAATTATGGCTTTACTTTCAGAAATGTGTTGTTAAGAGTCCTAAGTTGTTAGCATCTCTCAGAATATCTTTTTTCTTTTTTTGGTACAGTTTTACCAGCCTTTCCCTCTATCCCCCACCATCCCCCAGCCCCTGGCAACTGAATGTTTGTTTGTTTGTTTGTTTTTTTAAGACTCAACATATAAGTGATACCTTGCAGTATTTGTCTTCCTCTGCCTGCTCTATTTCACACAGCATAATGTCTTCCAGGTTCATCCATGTTGTCACAAGTGGCAGAGTGTCCTTCTTTTAAGGCTGAGTAATATTTCACTGTGTGTGTATATCCGTGGGCACCTAGGTGGTTCCTGCGCCTTGGCTATTGTGAGTAATGCTGCAGTGAACATGAAAGTAGAGAGATCTCATCCACACAATGGTTTCCAGTTTTCCCAACAGTGTTACTGAAAAGATAGTCCCCCTTACTGTATATTCTTCACTCCTTTGCCAAAGATTAATTGACCGTATTGGCCACCTCATGCGAAGAGTTGACTCATTGGAAAAAACCCTGATGCTGGGAGGGATCGGGGGCAGGAGGAGAAGGGGACGACCGAGGATGAGATGGCTGGATGGCATCACGGGACTCAATGGACATGCGTCTGAGTGAACTCCGGGAGTTGGTGATGGACAGGGAGGCCTGGCGTGCTGCGATTCATGGGGTCGCAAAGAGTCGGACACGACTGAGCAGCTGAACTGAACTGAACTGTATATATATACATGGGTTTATTTCTGGACTCTGTTGCTCTGATCTATCTCTTTTTATGCCAACACTGTACTATTTTGATTATTATATGTTTGTAATATATTTGAAGGGGCTTCCCAGATGGCGCTAGTGGTACTGCAGATGATGTAAGCCCTGAGTTTGATCCCTTGGTGTGGAATCGAGGAGGGCGTGGCAACCACTCCAGTATCCTTGCCTAGAGAATCCCATGAACAGAGGAGCCTGGCGGGCTACAGTCCATAGAGTCACAAAGGGTCAGACACGAGTGACGTCACTTAGCACGCACGTATATAGCATCATATCATATGAAAATAAGGACAGTTTTGCTTTTCCTTTCCAGGTTGGAGATCTTTTGTTTCTTTTCCTTGCCCAATAGCTCTGAATGGGACTTCCAGTAGTACTCTGTTGACTACAAGTGGCAAGAATGAAAACCTTTCTCTTGTTTCTGATCTTAGAAGAAAAAGTTTCAATATTTCACCATGGAGTATGATGTTAGATGTGGGCTTGTCATATGTGTTTATTATGTTGGAGTACATTCCATCTATACATAGTTTGTTGAGAGTTCTCAAGAGGATGCTGAATGACTAACACTACCTCAGGCACTATAGGAGATTCTAGATATATAGAAATGGTAGGTATATTTCTTATCCATTATGAGCTTTCAGTTTAAGGAAAATTCTAACATTTACTTCAAGAAGTGCTAAACAGTCAGAAGGTAGGGAAATGAATAGGTTATCAAGAAGAGAGAGAGGGCAAAATAGAGCTTCAACCTAAAGGGAGGAATACAGGAGAAAAGAGGAAAGGAAAACAGTTGAAAGGGTTAAAAAACTAACATTGCAAAAGACAGAGAGAAAAAAATAATGTCAAAAACCTGTTCACTGCCAGTTTTATAGATATAGCTCATGACCGTGAACTGATATAACAATGGAATAACTCTTTATGGTGGGCGTTGTCTCAGAGTATGGATTGCGATATGAAGTTTACAGACACATTTCTGGACTCTAAAAGGCTAAAAATTCAAACTTTCCTTTTATGAAACACAAATTATACCACATTTCTTGTATTTACAGCTCATGAATAAAGTTTATTTTAAAGATTTTTGGTCTATTGTCCATTGATAATCCATGTACGTGGTTAGCAGCATTTACTGATGGTCTCCTGTATCTGACCACCACACCATGACTGGAGCCTTAAGTTAAAAGCTCCTAAACTGACAGCTTTGAACCAAATTTGAAGAAAGTCAGGTATATGCATTGTTGAGTAGGAAGGTAAGCATTCCAGGAAACAGACGGAATATGGCAAGCACAGAACTGTAGAAGTGGTAACAAGGGAATAAAAACGGATTTTATTGTTTAGTTAGTACCTGTCATTTGTTAGAAGCTTACATAATCTTCTTTGGAATGGCCTATTAACACGGATTTAATGATAAATCTCCATTCCTCTATTAAATGAGCCAGAACAAGTAGTATTCAGTACATGTCCCTGTAAGAAAGGCTATAGCAACGTGGTGATAGTTTTATGAATTTCTGCAAGTTGACCTAAGCACCAAGGGGTTTGGGTTAGAGAAAAATACACTGTCTGCATTTTTTTTTTCTTTACAAGTTTCATAGTATGAAATGTGTATCCAGTTTTTCATGAACAAGCTTTTTTTTTAAATCATCTTGACTGATTTATTTCTAATTATCAAAGCAGGCAATATGCCCTCCATATGTCATTCGTGTGAAATGACTGCATGTACCCCGTATAAGATCTGGATGCAGAGGACCTATGAGGTTGACGTTTATTCAAATGAAGACCGAAGTCTTTTAAGATACCCACCCAGGTATCTTGTGTAATCTTCTATCAGGATTGTATCTCTGTTGCAGTTTGTATGACACTACCTGTTTGGAATAGGATAAAGACTCAATGGTAACTGTCAATGCTGTTTTCAAACTAAATATTCATCTAGTCCTTTGTGGCTACCATTTTTATCATGCATTCAGAACAGCTTCCCTTTGCTGATCTGCCATTTTCCTGCAAATCACTGTTTCCCTTGTATGATTTCTAGTGAGACAAGCTTAGACCTGGCTGCCTTTCTCTCAGTAATAGAGAAAAGAAATGTCTCTGGTGCCCATGCTGCAAAGAAGGTTGATTCATGTGTAAATTATCGCTTGGCCTTTATCTGCTTGGCCTGTGGAGAGTACACAGGCAGATAAAGACTCTGTGGGTCAGGGCTCAGGACGGGCAGGTTTCTCCCGTGGCTACAATTGTTGCCACAGATTATCAGACATGCTATGATCTCTTATCATTATTTATTTGCGGTTTTCCACGTAAAATAAATGCTAACACAGGAAATGCTTCTGCATATGATACTGTGTACCTGTCCCGGTTTTGTCTATCAGCTCATGTTTTAACTGCTGAGAAGTGCTTTCCGTTTTCTTGAAGTTAGAACTGGTATCTTTCTGTTTCTGCCTTCAGTGTTCCAGCTCCAGTGTCTCTTTCACTTGCTTCTCCTAGCATTGTCGTTTTTTCAAACTTGGTTGTTGTCCAGGTTTGTTGGGAACTGCAGATAATATCTCTGTAACATACTCTATTAATCAAAGTAGATGTAAATTGCTGTGTGGGGTATGTATAGTGGCTTATAGACACTATCTAGAAATCAGATAGTTATATAAATCTATTTTATATAGCTGTTATCTGTGACTCAGTTGGTTTTTTTTTTTAAAGTAAAATTACTTAACATGCACTCATTATTATCCACATTACTAAAAGAGATAGGCAAATCTGAATTTATAAGGTAAATCTCTGAATATATACTGTCCATTAAGATAAATCTCTGTATATATACAGTCCATTAAGAAATGTATTTATAAATCCCACAATGATATAATGCCTTCAGTCTACTGTATTGTGAAGGTTTTATAATATGTGTCATAAGGGTATGTCTGGCATATCTATTTCTGCAACTTTTATTTATTTGTGTAATTCATATTATGTGTATATATTTTCACATTATGATCCATGTTACTTTTTTTAAAGCACGTTAGAAACCAGGAGACTATAACACCTACCTTACTGGACTGATATTTATCAGAATGCTTGATTCATGAACTCTTCAGTAGGCTTTCCTCTTATTATAGTAAAATTAAGTGTTTTAAATAATACAGTTAGTATTTTAAAATCTTCCTTCATTTCTTTCAAAACGATTTCTTCGCTGGTGAAGACATTCTGTCCAGAAACAAATTTCTTTCACTTGGGCAAAAAGCTATGATTTCCCAGTGCAACTTTTGATATTGCAGTGGGAAAACAACCCACTGTTTGTTTTGTGTGTGTTCTTGTAGTTAAGCACAGTTTATTGTCCCCAAAGCCTGAACTTTCCCTCCCCATCCGCTTCCCCCTGCTGAAGCTCCGCTGTGTCTGGCAGGAGGCAGCCCTGCTCTGTTGTCACGAATGCCCTTGGACCAGTGTTTCCCTGACCAGCCCATCCCACAGCCTCCTTGGCATGGAGCAGGAGGGGAACGGGTGTGTATATATTCAACCTACTTCTTTTTTCCCCTGACCAATTAAAATCACTTTACTCATTTTCTCCTTTTTTTTTTTTTTTCCTTATCTCCTCCTTGGCTGAAGTAATTCACTGAGTTTAGCCTAATCGGAAAACAAAAAACGAGAGGAAACTTTTAGATTTCTTTTTGGGGATGGGCACCACTCGCTCAGCTACCTTGCATGCCTGTGTGCTAAGTCACTTCAGTCATGTCCAACTCTTTGTGACCCCATGGATGTAGCTCACCGACTCCTCTGTCCATGGGATTCTCCAGGCAAGAACACTGGAGTGGGTTGCCGGGCCCTCTTCCAGGGCATCTTCCCGACCCAGGGATCGAACCCAGGTCTTCTGCATTGCTGGCAGATTCTTTACTGCTGAGCCACCAAGGAAGCCCTCAGGTACCTTCCTCAGGCCTAAATAGTAGCTGTGTCAAAAAGTTCATATTTTGAGCCTGCGTAAACTGTTGGGTCCAGATAATCTAACCGTTCTATCACTTGCTTGACTACGGATGTCCATAGTATGGTTCCAACCAGGAGAGGGACTAGGGAAAGCCCGGCTTTCCGAGGAATACAGAGATGGGCTGACACAGCAAGAAGACAGCCATGGTGAGACTCGAAGATGAGGTTGTCGAGAGCAGTCTTGCTTAATCCCGTCTCTCTACCCAGTGATGCACTGGGTGGCTGGCAGGGGGCGGGGGGTGGAAACAGTGATTATATTGGAGATTCTCCTCTCAGTGTTCCTGTAACGCATGCAGAATTACGAGGAAGTCACATGCATTTGTTTGCACAGTTGTATAATTGATATCTACTAAGGACATTAGTTGGGATTCCCAGATGGTGCCATGGTAAGAAGCATCTGCTTGCCAAGGCAGGAGACACGGGAGGCGCGGGTTCAATCCTGGGTTGGGACGATGCGCTGGAGGAGGAAATGACAACCCCCTCCAGTATTCTTGCCTGGAAAAATCCTATGGACAGAGGAGCCTGGTGGGCTACAGTGTATCGGGTGGCAAAGAGTTGCAGACGACTGAGCAGCCGGGCACTCGTGCATTCAAGGACATTAGTTAGGTGTGTGTAAATATATTTCATGTATGTGGTATCCAGCATATAAATATAACACTTGAGTATAAGTATCAACAGTTGTGGCAATTTTCCTAAGAATATATCATATGCATCTGTGTTGAGAAAGGCATGCTATAATTATGACAATTAAAGACATTTAAAGGTAGCGAACAGATTTGTTTTTCTATATACTAATTTATTTACCCTGGTAGCTGAACTCAATACAGCATCTCCTTTTTAGTTTATCCATGAGGGGATATGGTGTGTTTCAATTTAAGCCCTTTTGTCTACAAGCAATAGAGACCCACTCGGCTCATTTGGATTGAAATTATAGTTTGTCTCCTAAAGAAGATTTTTATAGGAAACGTCTAAGAACTGAGCTCTATACTGAAAATTTCGTTTAAGCTATTTAGAGTTTATAATGTTGCTGTACTGTGAAATGAATCCAGCAGGTGTGATTGTGAGGGTAAGCATTGTCTGTGATCAGGAAGTCATTGACAATTAATATTCCTGTGTGAAACAGCCCCTCTTACCCATTGTCTCCCAGGAGACATTTTCCCCAGTCAAGTCTCATTTCTCTCTCTTAATTCTTCTGTTCACTATGTATTGACCAACTTCTTCCTCTTACTTGGGGCTTCCCTGGTGGCTCAGTGGTAAATAATCCCCCTACCAACGCAGGAGACCCAGGTTCGAGCCCTGGGTCAGGAAGATCCCCTGGAGAAGGAAATGGCAACCCACTCTTGTCTGGAGAGTCTCATGGACAAAGGAGCTTACTCTCCCTGCCCACTGAGAACCTTGGCAAACGCATGGTCTTTAGTTCTCTCTAGTTCTCACTTCAGCTGCAGTCCTCCAACAGTCTGTTCTTCCATTTAAAAAAAAAATTTTTTTTTTCATCTCTTTGCTTCAGATCAGAGATGATGGTCCTTTGAGTTGGCTGCATCCGTGTCCATCCCTGGCCCAACCAGCTGGAGACAGGAGGCACAGGTCATGGGATAGAAAAGATGGCCCCTGCTGTCCCTGGAGACAGGTCTATAAGTAATGCAGTTTCACTAAAAGGGGTGGTTGATGAGCACATGTTATGATTGGCACCTCTGGCATATAAGCTTTCTTCAAATAGAACATCAAACTACAAACAAGACCTGTTGCTTAAATGTTGCTTCCTCGGGGAAGCCCCAGACTAGACTGCATCTGCGCTCCTAGTGTGTGCTCTCCTAATAATCTGCATTTAATCATTGTCATACTAAAACTCACCACCGTTAGTGTAATTCCTTATTCAGTGCCTCTCCTCTGGCGTAAACTCTAGTGTAGTGAAAACAGGGCCATGTCTTTCCTCCTCACTGTTCTGTCTTGCACCTGCCCAGTTTCTGGCTCATAACAACACCGAAATGTTTGTTGTTTGAGAAGTAAGTGCCTCAAACCCATAGGAATCAAGTGTTTCGAATCAGAAGTTTAGTCATTTTCCAAAACCCAGCTTTCCTTCCTTCCTAAATGTCCGCCTTTCTGGCGGTGATATTATCAGTATCAGTCACACAGATGCCGACTCACCCCTCTCTTCATCCTCGAGTCGGTCCTGTCGGCCGGCTCTCTCTTTTATCTGTCATTTCTTCTGCATCCCTGCTTCTTCATCCTCGAGTCGGTCATGGGCTGGCTCTTTCCTTTATCTGTCACTTCTTCTGCATTCCTACTCCTGCTGCCTTAGTCCAGGTCTTCGTCACCTCCACCTAACTGGTTGTGTGGTTCCTAAAATCTCGCCCTTTATCATATCCTGCACAGCTTCCTAAAAAGCGGCTTTTCACACCTCTTTCTCTATGAAAAAAAAAAAACTTTGTTGGCTCCCTTTGTATGTAAAGAATGAAATCCAAACTCTTCAGTTCTTTGCTCTCTGTTCCTGCTAAATCTCCGGTTAGGCTTGCTCCTACCATCCTATGTGAGCTGTTTCATGCTATCCAAAAGGTCTAACTCTGACCTCCGAATACCTTATTAGCATTTCTGTCCATTTTTTTGTTCTCTTAACCTCTTGCATAACCCTCTTTCAAAACCCATTTCAATTTACCCTTTCTTCCTGAAGCTGTCCCTCCTGCCCAGACCTCAGCAACCACTTCTTACTCTAAAGTTAGAGGACTTACGACCTCTGCCATTCAGCTGGCCTTTGACATATGCCGCCTTCTAATAACGTTTCTCTTTTCTGCATGTGGATAGTGAAGAGGGTGAAATGCAGTCAGGCTTCCTTGGCTCAAATCCTGCCTCTGCAAGTTACTGTCTGAGTAACTAAGCAAGTTAGTTAACCTCCATAAACTTTAGCTGTGTCATCTCTAAGATGGAGACAGTAACAGTGCCTCCAACATAGAGAATTCAGTGTAGCATACATCTAAAGCATAATAAGTGCTCAATTGATGTTTCCTATAAAATTATGTGCACATTATTGATTAATTGACCGTTTTCTGATACTGGTCATGTGCTACACACTGTGCTAAATAGGTTCAGTATAAAGGGGTTAACCCCTTTATAAAGGGGTCAAACCTCTGCTCACAAAGAAGTTGCCTCTGTTTTATCTCCCCATGGACCATAAGCCCCTTGCCATCTCATTCATAAAATTCATACATATTTACTGAATATCTGCTCTCTTCAGAAGCCCCATGCCAAGCTTTAGGAGTTAAGAGGAGGCATAATATAAAGTCCATGACCTTCAAGACCTTCACAACTGAAGCCCTTGCCATTGTGCTTTGCACACAGTGAGAGCTTAGTAAGTGTTTACTGGCATCAGTGAGCATGGCAGTCATGATGAGGACTCCAGAGCACCACAATTTCTAGCCTCTCTTTAGAGCTGTTAACTTTATTTGGCTTCTTCATGTCTTCATTTTCCAGTGAATGAATGCCAGGAAGTCTTTTTCAATTTTTTTTTCTCCTGATCAAGACTTAGATAATGTCTGCTTCTTTTGGTAGCTAAATATCCCCCAAACTCAAGCTTCTTGCTTCAGTGAGAAGATATTATGGTATTGCCAATGGAAACCACTTCACATTTGGGCAACATCATGATGTCTAAGTGGCTCAGATTCAAGTTTCAGTAGAGATTCTGGTTCCTGCACATTTGCTGTCAAAAACCACTTTATAGGAGCCAAACTGTGGAATCCTTCCAAGTGTTAGGCACTATTAGAAGTACCATTAAAGTATTGCAGAGTTTCAAAAGATTATGAAATTCTGCTTTTTTAACATAAAATGTACTGTGGTACTTCCATAAAAATTTAATCAATCCCTTATTTCTGTCATGGGGCTAAAGGCAATTAATATCTCTCTTTTTTTTTTAATTTCTAGCATCACAGTTTTAGAGACAACTCCAGTTGAAACTTCTAAAATAATTTTATACTGATTTATAGAACAGTGGATATATAGAACAATTCTGAGAATAAAACTTAAAGAAGACGTGATTATTTCTGTGAATGACTTGTAGCTTAGTCCCTTCCCCATACTCTGTCCCTGTCTATTTCCTTGGTTACCTTGCAGGAAATAAGACATATTGACTTAACAGTTAAAATAAAGGTTTGTGTAAGTTCAGAAGCTGTTTTAATTTATCATGAAATTTTACTCTAGTCAAGTCTAAAAAGGAAATAGTAACTATATCTTCCTCACTTGAAAAGCAAAAGCATACATCTGAATAGCCATCTGAAAAGATATTTACCTTGGAATAAATACCAAAGAAATCATCACAGAGTATTTATTTGTAAATAAGCCATTATTTGTAAAGTTGCTTGTTTGGTGTCTGTTTGCATATTATACTGTATACTCCTAGAAGTCACTGAGCACATCTGTCTTGTTGACCATCACATCCTCACTCCTAGAAAAAAAATGTTGGTTGAAATTAAAATAAAATGAAATTACATGGATTCTTATCCAAGGAGCACTGACTAACATCATATTCTGTGAAAATATATACAAAAATACAGTTAGCATTTCCATTTTTTTAGCTTTATTGAGGTATAATTGACAAATCAAATTGTAAGATATTTAAGGTGTACAATGTGATGATTGAATTTAATACACATAGTGAAAGAATTCCTCCTACCTAATTAACATATCCATCACCATAAATATCTTTTTCCTCTTTCTTTATGAGGGTATTTGTTATACTCTCTTGGCAAATGTCAATTACACAACTCAGTGTTTATAGTCACCATGTTATATTAATACATCCTACCTGTTCATCCTAAAAATCTGTACCCTTTTACCAGCCTCTCTCTATTCCTTCTATCCCCCAGCCCCTGGCAAGCGCTTTTCTTCTCTGTGTTTATGAGGTGACTCTTAGATTCCACAGGTAAGTGATAGGAACAGGAACAGGAACAGGAACATCGCTCAGTCGTGTCCGACTCTTTGCGGCCCCACAGACTGTAGCCTACTAGGCTCCTCTGTCAATGGGATTTTCCAGGCAATAGTACTAGAGTGGATTGCCATTTCCTTCTCCAGTGGATCTTCCTGACCCAGGGATCGAACCCAGGTCTCCCGCATTGTAGACAGACGCTTTGCCATCTGAGCCACCAGGGAAGTCCCACAGGCAGTATTTGTCTTTGTCTTTCCCTGTCTGGCTCATGTCAGTTAGCATACTGCCCTAAAGGTCCATCCATGTTGTCACAGATGGTAGGATTCCCTTCTCTCTTGTGGCTGAAACAGTATTCCAGTGTAAGTGCCGCATCTCCTTCCTTCATCCATTGATGGACACAGGTTAGTTCCATATCTTGGTTATTGTGAACAGTGCTGCAGTACTCAGAGAAGTGCACGTGATCTTCAGTACCCTGGTTTCCTTTCCTTTGGCTGTGCTTAGATTTTTAGAACTCGATGAAATGGCTGTTCTGACAGGTGTGGAGATGATATCTCAGTGTGGGTTTGATTTGCATCTCCTTGATTATATTGAGTACCTTTTCATGTATCTGTCTACCTTGGGAAAATGTCTATTATGCTCTGCCCATTTTTAATAAGATTTTTTCTCGGGGGGGAGGTATTGAGTTTTATGAGTTCTTTATGTATTTTGAATATTAACCCTTTATGAGATATGGGACTTGCAAACATTTTCTCCCATTTCGTAGGTTGCTTTTTCATTTTGTGGATGGTTTCCTTTGCTGTGAAGATGCTTTTTAGTTTGATGGAGTTAGTCCCCCTTGTTGATTGCTTTTGCTACTTTTACTTCTGGTATCAATCCAAAAAAATCACTGTCAAGACCAGTGTCAAGGAGCTTACCCCCTATGTTTTCTTGCAGTTTTAGATCTTACATTCAAGTGCTTAATCCATTTGAACTGATTTTTGTGTATGGTGTAAAACAGAGGCCCAGTCTCATTCATTTCGTTATGTCCATTCAGTTTCCCAACCCATTTATTGAAGAGACTATCCTTTCTCCATTGTATATTCTTGGCTCTGCTGTCAAAAAGAAATTTTTATTGTATATGCATGGATTTGTTTCTGGGGTCTCTCTTCTGCTGATTTATTTTTCCATTATTACACTAATATCATACTCCTTTGATTTCTGTATGTTTGCAAGATATTTCTAAATCAGGAAGTATGATGGCTCCAACTTTGTTCTTGTTTCTTAGGATTGCTTTGCCTATTCAGAGTCTTTTGTGGTTCTGTACACATCTTAGGATTGTTTGTTCTGTTTCTGTGAAAAGTGCCATTGAAAATTTGGTAGGGATTTCACTGAATTCATAGATTGCTCTGAGTGGTATGGACATTTTAGCAATACTAATTCTTCCAATCTATGAGCGCAGAATATCTTTCCATTTATTTATGTATTCTTCACTTTCTTTCATCAGTATCTACAGTTTTAAATGTATAAATCTTTTACCTTCATGTTAAATTTACTGCTAAGTATTTTATCCTTTTCTGATGCAATTATAAATGAGATTATTTTCTTAGTTTCTTTTTTTGATATTGTTAACTTTTTTATTGATGATCAATCAAAGCCTATAAGCAGGGAGAACAGACAAGAATATAATACAATAAAAATAAAACTCTAAGGTAACATTAAATCATGACTCATTGATGAGATTTCGATAGGAGATAACATTAATTTTTACCATGACTTACTGTAACTTTACTATACCGAAAGATGGAAAGATCTGGAAAATGGATAATTTAAATGTGCCCTAAACATATCTCTTAAATAGCATTTGTCTCAAACACATTTTTGACAGGAGTTGTATATTGGAGAATCCAAAGGTAAAACCAGTGATGGGAGCCATAGGTGATCATTTTTGTGCTCCTGACTAAAACAAATGCCAGACAAGCTATGGTACAGTTGGTGCTCTACTAGAAACATGAAGAAACATAACTGAAAATTGGATAGAAAGTCATTCAACCTTCACAGAGAATAGAGTGGAGTCTCATACTGGCCTAGTATAGATAATAGCCATTTATTTAATAAAACTCTGTGAAAAATGAGAAACATTGTTTTAAAGAAAATAGGGCACATTATGTAGGAAATGTAATTACTGTTGTTTTTAACAGAAAAGTCTGTATATTAGTTTACTTTTCTAGAGGTACAGTATAGTAGAAATAGTCCATCAGTTCAACAGGAAAATTCGTAATGCTGTGTCATTTGCATTATAGGCAGAATTGATGTGTCTAAATATAACTTCTCACATAACATTGAAATTTCATGTTAATACCATTCATCCTAAAGTACAGTTTGGAATAAGGCAAGTATGTCTTAGATTCCTTTCAAGGGGTCATTGGAACTGTGATCTCAAGGATAAACCCTGTGTCTTGTTTTTCTTTATACGCCCACTGCCCACGTGTCCAGTGTATACAAGGCACTTAGAAAATGTTTGGAGCTCTTTTAAGGTTATTATCCTTCAGCCTGTTTCTTCAAGACAACATTGTACTTAGGCTACAAGGTACTAATTTTTTTTTTCAATTTAACATCTCTATACTGTGAAGTAATCATCATTTTCATTTGTATTACATTATTTTCTATTGATTACCGACAAAATATAAGACATGTCATGGAAATCATGACACCTCTAGAAGATGAGCAGGAGGGCCCAAGGGAGCTTACTCTCCAGCTTTCCTTGCAGATGTTCAGTAGCTCAGTGCAACATTGATCTTGCCTACCATAACTATGTCCCCGTCTTCCTACTTCTAGCACATTCTTTCAGAGGACTCTAGCAGCCTCCCAACAAGTTCAGAAGGATACAAATTGGTTGGGAATTGGTACTATTAACTGTGATCTGAGAAAGGCCACAGTTGCTATGGTATCAATATTCCATTTATCTTATCTCAGATCTACAGATATGGGAGAGCATTAACTTACTCCTGTATCAAATTCTCATTCTCTCTGACATATGGAAGTCACACCTTCTACAGAAGCTCATCTTCCGTATCTGCAGTTCACACTTACTGAGACATGACGTACACAAATAGTCAGCAGCTAACCCCTCGCTGGGAGAGGGGATGGTGTACAAAAAAGAAAACATACCTGCATGGTCCCTGACCTTACTCAGAGCCCTGCTAAGCCTTACTGAAGCACAGGACTCTCCCGAACTTAAAGATTTTTTTCTACCATATACGTGATTATACAGGGGCCTAAAGCTGCCTCCCTGAACGAATCTCAAAGAACCTGCTGTATAGTACTACAGATAGTTTTGGTCTTTCTTTCTGGGTGAGAAACAAAAGAAAAATGTGTAGAGTGTTCTGTTTGTGTTTGTTTCTATTTAAATGTGAAAATACATTGAAAATCAAAATAGTGAACAGTGTCTTATTTCTTCTTTTTACCATACTTTTGCAAAATGAATGTGAATTGTACATGAGTCCTTAAAATTATTTCTGTGGAATAGGAATAGCTCTTTTTAGTGAGAACCCTGTTAATACAGAAGCTATAAAGTGGTATTGAATTCCATTTTTAACCAAATACATGGTGAAAATTATGTTTCTTATACTTTCAGAAGCTTTTAACAATCATATTTTTATGATCATTTTACTGGAATGATTGGGTTACTGAGACTAACAGGCTTATCAGCAGGTTAGAAGCAAAACTGCATTATCTTGTCATTTTTAGTATTTGGAACTTTGCATCTACATTTTTCAAAAAGCATTTAAAGAATTTTTTATTTTTTTTTTTATTTTTTCATAATAGTATATTTCTTTCTCTGGAAAAGAAAACATTTGAAGTTAAGTACTTAGCTCAGAAAATAGCTGTATCTCCGTTTTTAAAATTCACCGTTACTGATCTCCCACTATTCAGAAGACTCTACCAGTCAGTCATTCACTCAGCAGATGTTCATTGTACTTCTGAGGTGTGCCAGACACTGTTCTAGGCACTGGGATGGACACAGCAGCACACAGCAAAGCCTCTGCCTTGAAGGAGCTTGCGTATCACTCAAGGCAGATGGACAGTTAATGTAAAAGCCAAAAAACAAGCTAGTAAGTAAAGAAAAAAACAAGTATCATTTCAGATGTTACTAAGTGTAGTGGTATGCATTTAATAGGGTAGAGGATTGGGAGTGACCGGGCAGGAAATAAAGGAGCAGAGATGCTCCTTCAGCTAAGTTTTTTCATGCTTCGAGCCTGCCCAGTCCTGCTGCTGCTACTGCCCTTCATTAAACTATTTGAAAACAACACGTTCTCTTTGGGCGTGTGTGCATGCTAAGTTGTTTCAGTCATGTCCGGCTCTGCGGCCCCATGGACTGTAGCACGGCAGGCTCCAGCGTCCATGAGATTCTCCCGGCAAGAATACTGGGGTGGGTTGCCATGCCCTCCTCTAAGGGATCTTCCCGAGCCTGGGATTGAACTCACCTCTCTTATGTCTCCTGCGTTGGCAAGAGGGTTCTTTACCATTAGTGCCAACACTGGGACGCCCCATTCTCCTTGTACCACAAAGTAGTGTGACATCACTGACTGAGCTGTTTTCTCCAGAAGTGATGAAAATACACTTGTCCACCCACATTTCCTGCACCTTCCCTCGTACGCTGGTAACTGGTTGAAAAAGGTGATACTTCCCACCTATACCCCCTCACTACTTACACATGTGGTTTCCCCTAAGCCGTGGAAGAAGAACAGATGCTGGGCAGCAAAAAAAAGCAATCTCAAGTGTCCACTGTAGATATCAAGTCGGGAATATTTGAAGAGGATACCAGATTTAAAGACTCAAACACTTAGAATGATAGAGTCACTGAACATAGTAAGAAAAGTGAGGGAAACGGATTGGATATGAGACAAAGCATTAAGTTTTCCATTGCTAATATATTCTAACTGTAAATCTGTCCTATAAATTGGCTCAAGCCAGTCTCCACTTATATATATATACATAGTCATTTATATGCAAATGATAATATAACTGAAAAGTAAGCTCTTAGAGGGAATGTATCTAGAGAGTAAAGAACACAAATATCTCATCTGAAACTGGCAGATAATATTTCTGTTTGGATCTTACTGTAAAATGTATAAAATGCTTTCACATATACCATCTCATAGAGCCATCAAGAACAAGGCTGTGAAATAGGTATGGAGATTATCTGCATTTTATACACGAACAAACCAAGGCTCAGCAAGGTGATCCACACAGAATCGTAAAGCTAGAATGTTAGAATTAGACTTTTCACCCAGGGGTTATATCTACAAGTCCGTTATGTTCTCCAGAACACTATGGTTACAAATAGATGTTTTCAGGAGGAAGCAGACACAAAAGGAAGGAGTCAGAGAGATGATAGGATTGAGTCTGAAGCTATGGCTAACAGGTCAGCGAGAAAGTAATCTACGGTGTCTTTTAGCAACAGAAAGCCAGAACAGAAAAAAATGGATCACACATTTTAGAACAGAAAAAGTGGCTCTCACATTCACTTAGAAAAGTAATCAGTGATTTTTGAAAGGAAAGTTTGCAAACAGCAAAGTGATGATGATAAAAGTTTTGCAGTTATCAAGGAGGGATTTGATTTTTTAAAAAATGGAGGGTTCTTATGCTGAGGGTGTGTTCAAGTAATTCTATGAGCATACAGGTATTAAGAATTAATGTAGAGCTAAGATAAGGAATAAAGTTCGGGAAGCATGAGCATGCCAGAAGGAACGAGGATAATGTATAGAACATAAAGACATCAAAGAGAGGAAAAATACATTTTCGTGTGATTGTCTCATGACTAAGCATAATGCATTTCTGTGATCTGTTGTGGAAGGAAGAATAGGCACAAAGAAAGGAAGGTATTTCAAGCTGGAGTTATAGAAACCATAGCAAATGCTTCCTCAGCATTCTCCATTACCGTGTGGTAGAATACTATGAAGCGGCATAGAGAGGACCACAAGCTTCATCACAGGGGAAGCTCTCCAGATTTTCTCTCTTATACAAAGCCCTTTCTAGGGTCACCATAAACTCTCTTCCAGTGGCCTCTGGGGAAGTAGATGCCAAGAAGCATTCAAGGTCATTACATAGTAAACTACTCAGAATCACCAATTTTCTTTTTTCCTCCCTGTTTTTTTTTTTTTTTAATTTTTCTGAATACAACTAAATGATAAGCTCTTCAAGGACAAAGACCAACATGTCTAATTTATTCATCCTCACACCCAGCACGGTGTATATAGCATAGAGGAGCAACTCAATCCATGTTTACTAAACTGAACTGAATTATTTTAAAATGTAAAATCAGAGTCACTCATTCATTCAGATACTCAGCATACTGACACTAAAGTCAGAAACACAAGTTTGAGTCCAGACACTGCCCACTTGCCAGTTCTGTGACTTTGGGCAGTTCATAATATTACCTCTCTGGGCCTCAGTTTTCATTTCTGTGACTTAGGAACGTTGACTTCTCTGTTACTAAGCTCACTAGACTGTTATAAGGAACAGAATCTGATAATACATATGAAGATAAGCCAGAAGTTATCAATTGCTATACCAAAAAATGGCATTTTCCTATCGAACCAGTAGTGCCAAGATGCTCCCATGGTTGACATGTTTCTTCATCAAATCTAAAGGCTGAATTCAATAAAGGTAAGCAGGCTTATTATGAGCAGATGTTCTTAGAATCTTTCAGTTGCAAATAAACTTTGTGAAAGTATGAGAATGGGCAAGAATGAATGTCTTTTTCTTTAAGACCGAAAGAAAGACTTGTGTCCCAGTGGGAGAGGGAGAGGATCGGAAGCCTTGAGAGTAGTGCTGGAACGTGTATATCACCATGTGAAATAGACAGCCGGTGGAAAATTGCTGTATGGCACAGGGAACCCAGAGCCAGTTTTCTGTGACAACCTAGAGGCATGGGGTAGGGAGAGGGGTATAAGAGAGAGGGGACATGTATATGCCTGTGGTTGGTGCATGTTGATGTATGGCAGAAACCATCACTATGCCGTATAGTAATTCTCCTCCAGTTAAAAATTTTTAAAAAAGCATCCAGTTCATGTGAAGTGAAAGTCACTCAGTCGTGTCCAACTCTTTGCGACCCCAGGGACTATACAGTCCATGAAATTCTCCAGGCCAGAATACTGGAGTGAGCAGCCTTTCCCTTCTCCAGGGGATCTTCCTAACCCAAGGATCCAAGGGCGGATTCTCTACCAGCTGAGCCACAAGGGAAGCCCAGTTCATGTGAGTCACATCAAAACACTCAGTAACAGTCGGTCTTATTTTTTAAGGAGCGTCATGTGCCGGGCACTGTCCTTGCATTTTATGTACATGTACCTAAGTTCTCATCACAAACTGCAGTGAATGTATTGTTGTTATTTAATCTCATTTTTACGGATTAAAAAAGAAAGACGAATTAAAGAATTTGCTCAGGATTACAGCTGGCAAATAGCATTTTTACATTTAAGGGAACCAGCACTAAGATAAGTGACTTAAGCAATATTTGCTCTTTCTTTTATTCTCTTTTTTTTCACCCTGCTACAACTCTAGTTCATATCTATATTTCCTCAAAGTTTTCCAAAGTGTGTTCTGTGAAATAAAATCCACGCAACTCTGCCCAGAGAAGCACATTGGTCAGATATGTTTGGGAGATGGTACACCCTGAAATCCTCCTTTTCTGTGTCACAGGGCACATTAATCCCTCTGAGAAAAGCTGCTGTAAGGAGCCTTCCAAAACTTTTAACAGAACCTTAAATCAGCAGCCCTGTTGATGTCCCGCAAAGCCAGAGGTCGATGGAAGAACTTTTAGAAAGGTTGAGTGTTGTTAATTAGTAAATGCAGTAATCATAATGCCAGTTTGTACCAAAACACATGGAACATCATCTTCACCTTAAAACATGTAAAGCTGTAAATGCACAGTTGATCTGATAATTTTCCTAAATGAGTTCGACCAATTTCCTAAAGATTTTTCCTTGTCATGTTTAACGAAAGATAACAGAAATTCAGATCATTTTTTCAAGTGAGAAACTATACCCTAGTAGACAGTTGGGTTTATTTTGTGTTACTGAGAAGTATTACCTTGATTATTAAAAACAAGTGTAAGTCAGTGATTTTAATCTAATGGAGTAAACATTTCAACGTGGGGGAAAAGCCAGTGACAGAACTATTTCTTCCTCTTCTAAAACCAAGAGGAGAATAAAGAATGTGAATTCATTTAGCTCTGTCAGACCAAGATCCTCAATTACTTGAGTCATTTAAAACTTCTTTTGAGCAAGAATAGCTTGGTACCCAAATTCATTTGAACGTCAAATACTTGTGGATCAACTCAAATAAAAAATAGTTTTGTCTCTTTTTCTCCTTGGAAAACATAATGTGCTTTGCCTGTTTTCGTTACTTCATTGTCATGTGTTTTGTTAAAGTGGCATAGAGTTTAAATTATTATTATATGCCCATTAGTTCTGCTGCCTTGGGATGTAATGACTCATATTAGTAGTGTATGTAATGAAAAGGGTTGGTGAATTTTCACTGAACTGTCCTTTTGGGACTATAATTTTTAACATTCTCTGGAAGCTTTGCAGATCCTTTAATGATGAAGTACTCTTAGTCTGTCTTTATCGCCAGCAAGTTCATAAAGACCGGAACCCAGCACCCTTGTTGATATGATAAGTTCCATGCGTAGAGAGTCACCAAGAATACATGATTAAAATGTTGCCATCCTAAGGCAGATAAGGTGATTCTGTAATCTTGTTAAGCAGTAACACTTGCCTGAGGTCTCTGCAATTTATTAGATGCGTTTATCTATTTGGGATAGTTACAAACACATGTAATTATTATAGACATATCCTTGTCCTAAACTTTAAATCATTTAGGACTGTAGAAGAACAAAAAAACTGATATAGACTAATTAGCTCAGTTGCTAGTATGTGTTCAGTCGTGTCTGACTCTTTGTGACCCCATTTACTGCAGCCCACCAGGCTCCTCTGTCCAGGGAATTTTTCAGGCAAGAATACTAGAGTGCAGTGCCATTTCCTACTCCAGGGGGTCTTCCCAGCCCAGGGATCAAACCCATGTCTCTTGTGTCTCCTGCATTGAGATGCCCATTTTAATTTATATTTCCATAGATTTTTTTAACCTGTTCCAAATTTCATATGGGCTTCCCTTGTGGCTCAGATGGTAAAGAATCTGCCTGCAATGCAAAAGACCCGGATTCAATCCCTGAGTCTGGACAATCCCTTGGAGAAGGGCATGGCTACCCACTCCAGTATTCTTGCCTGGAGAATTCCATGGACAGAGGAGCCTGGCAGGCTGAAGTCCATGGAATCACAAAGAATCAGACACAACTGAGGGATTAAAAAAACAAAAAAACCTCATCTAAATGGCATATAGGGCATCTGTTCTTTTGTGTTTGCCTTTTTTCACCTAACACATTCTTTTTGAAATTCCTCCAAGGTATTACATGTATCACTGGTTCGTTCTTTTTAATTACTAAGTATTCATTTTATGAATATTATCAAAACTTGTGTATTCATTTATTTCACCTTAATTTTTACGAGGCATGTTTTGATTGGAAGGCGAGTTCTGGGTTGGTGAGGGTGTCCTTTTCCCCTTGTTTTGTTTGTTTTTAGTAATTATTTTATTGTCGTCTAGCCCCCATTGTTTCTGATGAGAAGGTGGCTATCATCCGTATCATTGTTCAACTATGTGTATTATGTCCCTTTTCCCCTGGCTACTGTCAGGGATATTCTTTGTCTGGATTTTAGTGATCTCACTACGATGCGCCTAATGTTACACCCTTTGCATTCATCCTGTTCAGCATCTGCTAGACTTTGATGCATAAGTTGGTTTTCTACAAATTTTAGGGTTCATGGATATTACTTATTTTTGCTGCCCTATTCTCTCTTTTTTCTTCTCTGGGACTCCAATTACATATAAATTAAATGGTTTTATATTGTCTCATGAGTCACTTAAGCTGTGTTCCTATTTTTCCCGGTCTTCTTTGTGGTTTGTTTTTTTTTTTAGCTCTGTTGATTCCATTTGATCAGTTTTCAAATTTACTGGAGCTTTCTTCTTCTTCAATTAAGTATATCCAGTGACTTTTCCTTACAGGTATTATAATTTACAATTCTAGTTTTTCCACTTGGTCCTTTTTTAAGGTTTCAGTTTGTCTGCTAAAATGCTGTTATCTTTCACTTAATTCGTCCATCTCTTTAAGTCCTTGTGTGTGTGTGTGTGTGTGTGTGTGTGTGCGCGCGCGCGCGCGCACTTAGTCACTCAGTCATGTCTAACTCTTTGCAACCCCATGGACTGTAGCCCACCAGGGTCCTCTCCCCATGGGATTCTCTAGGCAAGAATACTGAAGTTGCCATTCCTACTCCAGGGAATCTTCCCAACCCAGTGATCAAACCATGTCTCTTGCATCTCCTGTGCTGGCAGGCAGGTTCACCACTGTGCCACCTGGCTTCCTGGATGTACTTATAGTCTTAGTTTGCTGAGTCTGAGGTCCAGATCATCTTTCTGTTTTATTGTTTTCCTTTTTCCTCTTTCTTTGGTTCACATCTTCCTATTTCTTTGTGTACCTAGTAAGTTTTTATTACATGTTAGATATTGTGGATGATGAATTGTTGTCTCTTGCGATTCTGTCTTATTCTTTTGGCTTTTTTTGTAGTGGGCATGTAAATTATGTATGGATGGTGGATGACCCTGAACTTATACAGATTTGGTTTTGTACTTTGTTATGGTGAATTTTGCCCTTTTTTTCAGAATGAACCCTTAGACGTGGGACATCGCCTTTACTCCTAAGGAATAATCCTTCTGGGTTTCAATGGAAAAGCCCACAGTATTTATCCAGCCTCTGTAACTTGATAGATTCAGACTCTAAACTGTCTCTCCCATGGTGGACAGCCACTTAAATCTCTGCTCAGCTGTTTCAACTTTCTGTCCATAGCCTTCTTCTGATTCCTTGGAGTCGTCTTCATGCAAACATTGTTCAAAAGTCATCTAAAAACTTGAAAGAAATTTATAAATATTTGGAACTTTCCCCTCTGTGGCTGGCTACTTTTTTCAGGACTTTTCCTTCCTAGTTTCCAGCTGTTCTGGCATCCTAGAATTCCATCTTCTTGACACTTTGAGCCAATAATTACAGTCTTTTGCTTGGATTCTAGCCACCTGGCACTATGTAGAAAAGAGAATTCTCTCACGTTAAGAGCCACCCAGTGCAGATCCCTGCTTTGAAGGGTTTAATCTCTTCCAGTTTATACCTGCTTCTGGTTGCTTTCCAGAGCCATCAGATACTTGTATGTTATGTTTTGTCCAGAGTTGATTATTGCTACCAGTGGAAGGGTTACCTGATGATCAGAACAAGAATTTTCAGTATAGTATTTTTAAATGTAATTGCATCGAACTGTGGTTAATTTATCTGTTATTAAAGTGTTGCATTTTTGTAAACAAGAAAAAGTATGTTTTGCATAGGGAAAATAGCATCTGAAAAAATAGATTTCAGTTTATTTCTGAATGGTGGAATTACTAATGATTTAATTTTTTTTCCTTTTTCTTATCTGTGTTTTCTTCTTTTTCTCTCTAGCAACCATAGGTTGAACGTTCTGTTCTTTCTTTGTTGTCCTAAGCGAATTTTTTGTTGATGATGCCTGTTTATAATACCTGTGCTTCTTCGATGCATTTCATATTATGACTTCATTAGGTTAGCTGTCTAATAAAATCCTAGTAGTATATCTATATGGTAAACAATACTCTTTCTGCTTTTAGGAATAGATAAATTGAGACAAATCAAAGTTAAACAGCTTATCCAGAATTTCATGCATATTGATAGACTAGTCAGAAATAGATTTAAAATTTTAAGTCCCTCAGTTCAGCTGTGTAAACTATTTCTAGCCATCAGCAACAATGTATGCAGTTAATTCTACATTCTCTAATGGGTATGGAAGAAAATTATCATAGTTAAATATAAGCCTCAAATATTTTAGAAACCTCACTTTTGTCACTGATTTCAATCGCCTCTTCATCAACTCTTTTACTGGAGCTTCCAGCAAGTTGAGAATTTGACTGATTTTAATTATAATTCAGATTACCTTCCAAGGTCTAACAAGAAAATGACAGGAAGGCAGGCATTGAGATAGGAGTTTTCTTCTTTCCTGGACTGCAAGCTTCTTTTAAAAATACAATCAAATGAATATCCGTTATTTACTGATAGATATGTAAGCTTAAATTGGAATGTTTTAATCATTTTCTTATGTCTTACTAGTTACTAAGATAGTTTACTAGAAATGTCATAGAACTTAGTGCTAAAATTGGTGTTGTCATTCTGAAGTTTCAACCTTGAAAGTGTCAGTCGCTCAGTTGTGTCCAACTCTTTGCGACCCGTGGACTATAGTCTGCCAGGGTCCTTTGTCCATGGGATTCTCCAGGCCAGAACATTGGAGTGGGTTGCCATTTCCTCCTCCAGGGGATCTTCCCCACCCAGGGATCAAGCCTGGGTCTCCTGCACTGCAGGCAAGCTTCTTTACCTTATAAAAGATACAAACTAAAGTTATCTTTTAAACACCTACAAAAATGTATGAAAACAAGAGTTAATAATTACTAAATCTTAATCGGTTTCCCTATGTGATCTAGATTGAATTTTTTTTTAATGTTTTAGTTTTTTGGCCACGCCACACAGTACTGTGGGATCTTAGTTCCCTGACGAGGAGTGGAACCTGTGCCCCCTGCATGGCACGTACAGAATCTGAAGCACTGGACCATGAGGGGAGTCCCTGGGTTGGATTTTGTATTAGAAAGTAAAAATGCCGTAAGGATAGCTGGCAAAATCGGCATGCAAATGGGGAGATAAGCGAGTATCGTCCAAGTGTGAACTCCTCTGAATTTGATTACTGTAGTTTACATAAGAGGATTTCTTATTGTTAGGAAATAGATTCTAAACGGTATGACATTTGTAACCCACCCAGATAATTGAGAAAAAATAATGTGTATACACAAATATGAGTGTTCACAGAAGTGCACAGAGTAAAAGAGTAAAGGCTAAAACCAGCATGGCGGTGATTCTAAAGTTTGAGTACAAAATACTCTTTTGAAACATATAATATGCACTGTACCATCGCTGAGGCAGTGTTCTGCTCTGTGTGCCATGAGAAAATAGCGTCAAGCCCAGAGCTATGTCTCAGTTTCTTAAGAAACTCACTCTCTAATGAAATTCTTTTTTAAGGAACTGCTTTCTTCAACTATAATTTTAGTTTGTAAAAGATTCACTTTTCTAAATCAGGTATTTCCTCTCTGGTGATAAATCTTGAACTGCTATATTTTGGTCAAAAGCAATTCTGAAATAAAGTGTGAAATGTCATCAGTGATAAAGCACATGTAATGTTCTGACTTACATATATAAAATGTAAGTTTAAAATTCAGGCAAAGATTATTCCCAAAATTTCAAAACATGTTCTCTAATAATTGCGTTAGATACTACATGGCAGTGTTTTAGGCTTGCACCGTCCCACATTCTCAGCATTTTCTCTATTTCACTTTTAAAGAAAAGGAATGAGAGTTTTGCAGTTCCCATATTTCACTGAGACCCATGCTGTCCCTCATCTTTTTGGCTGTTCTTTTGTGTCAGGAAGAGATGTGAGTTATATAAAATTGAAAATGTTGCTTTCTGTGTGAAAGTCTACAAAAAGCTTATTGTGCTGTGTTGGGGGGGGGGAATTTTTTCTTCTTTTTAAAAATATTGGATCTAGAATGCTTACAAAGAAACCTGATGTTTAGGAAATGACCTATTGATTGGCTATCTAAAGTTCATTTGGCTTATGGAAAATTGGTATCTTTCGTCAGCTGAGAACAAATACTGATCTTCCCATACTCAAGACACATTCAAGGTGCTGTTTTAACAAAAATAATAATAATATGGATATAAAAAATGAAAATGCTGATTTGTACAAGTATCATGCTGACCTATGACAGTAATAGTCTTTCTGTATTCCATTAACTGTGTCCATATCAGATCACTGTGGCATGGGTCATTTTATTTGGGGACATGACTACTGTGCAAAACTTCTGTATTTAATGCCCATCTTTGGAAACATAACCAGGAAATGTGGATCTTACAAGCAGGTCTTTATCTGGCTTTAAAAGGTGAACTTAAATGAGGGAATGAAGAGAGAAAGAAAAGCCTACGAAAACTAAATAGAAAAATGCATTTCATGTTTGTATTCTTTCTTGCCTGCCGTATACTGATTACCGATCAGGAAGAAAAATGCTTTCCAGTTTGGGCAGGTTTTTTTGTTGTTGGACCATTCATGTGTTTCAACCTCATTCCCCTTTGATCAGTTCAGTTCAGTCGCTCAGTTGTGTCTGACTCGTTGCGACCCCACAGACTGCAGCACACCAGGCTTCCCATCACCAGTCCCCAGAGCTTGCTCAAACTCATGTCCATTGAGTCAGTGATGCCATCCAACCATCTCGTCCTCTGTTGTCCCCTTCTCCCACCTTCTATCTTTCCCAGCATCAGGGTCTTATCCAATAAGTTGGGCCTTCACATCAGGTAAACAAAGTATTGGAGTTTCAGCTTCAGCATCAGTCCTTCCAGTGAATATTAGGACTGATTTCCTTTAGGATAGACTGGTTTGATCTCCTTGATCTCTCAAGAGTTGTATCCAGTACCACAGTTCTAAAGTAGTTGTCTGAATAATATAATAATTGTCTTCAAAAAATATGATTCTCTAAAGAATATATAGGTCATCCATTCCTTTAGATGTGTATAATTTTATCTCTTGAACACCTGACTGTCAGGTCAGCTAAAATTCATTATACTGATGTCCACTTAGTTTTACCTCTCCCAGGTTGCTCTTTAGTAGTGTGCCATAAGTCTGCATTAAGGAAGCAGTTATTAAAAACGACTGTTCTGCACAACTGGTTTGCTTTTACCACCTCGATGCAGCAAATTATCATCAACTTGTTGCCTTCTTTGTCAATAGAAAGCTCAGTCAAATTTTTTACCATCATCTGGCAATTACACGGGTTTACATATTAGTCATCCTTATGTGTTAATCTTACCCTATCCCTGCCTTTATGCTATTTCTCTACTGTTTTTCACTTATTTCTCTTTTGTCCTACTGTAATGTATATATTTCATCTTAAGTGCTTTTTCAATGAAATATATGAATAAATATTAAATAAGTAAAAGTAACTACTATACTTTTGCTTAATATAATATCACTAAAGTTTTCACTGTAGAGATACAATTTTAGCCCCATTTTTTTATATTTTGTAAATATATTTTTTTCTAGTCAATGGGTTATAGCATTCTTTATTAGAGATTCCTGAAGTACTTTTGTCTTGATGATATAGGTCTTCCTTTATTTTTGTAGGAAAGTTTTTAACAACTCATAATTCTACTAATATTTATACATTGTTGTGACCCCAAACACTGAAATCTGACTAACTGAAGATGTCTGTCAGTAAGCAACATCTTCATGTCTCACTGTACAGATTAATCCTCCACCGTAGTTAACCTTCTCAGTGGATTCACAAGCTTTCCCATCAGTGTGACTTTTAAAATTTTCTCTGTGGAAGAGAAATAAAATAATAGATGCCATTCACATTCAGTGATGCCCGAAGGATACAGTTGAGATTCTTTGGGTGGTAATTCCCATCCATTGCCACTTTAACAAGATCCAAGTAATAATTGTAACAGTGATTTTAAAATATTTGGGGGAAAAAGAGACCTTTATGACTCTATAATTAACTTTAAAATGTTGCTTAGAACCAGGGTACAAAGCAAAGAAGTAGGAACAATATGTACTTGTCAAATTTTGTAACACACGTAAAATCTACTTTACCTCCATTGCAATATCTCATACCCTAGGACTGCAACTGTTTACAAACCCAAAAGTCAATTTAATTCCACAGAGGAAAATTTAATTTCTTGAGCAATAATGAAAGATTTCCCCTTATAAGTCTTCTGGACAGTTGCAGAAAGCCTATATGGACAGTCCAATTAGAATTTTGAAATGTCTTTTTAGGATAAAGTTTAGTACAGATGCAGTAAGGATTATAATTATAAATAATTTTCATAACCCTTCCTAATAATTATTTAGCCATATCTATTTCTATTCAGTTTTTAATCATAATTCAGTCCTTAGTGGAACTTAAGGACTGATACTCTAAAATATTATCTGGCATTGAAGTAACCAGTCCTATCTAATATATGCCCACATCATTTTCTAAACTAGGAATAATAGGAATTTACTGTGTTTACATGACACATTTGAGAATATATATTTCATTTAAAATCAATGCATTTTTATCTTAATGGGAGATATTATTCTGTATGTATTGATGGTGTTGTGTAAATAAGTTCAGGATCCTTTAAGGATTCTTCTCATGTAGAAGGCAGTTGGATTATGTGATTTTTTTTGTTTAAGAAAAGGACATTCAGAGAGGAAATGCCTTGGGGGGCAGAACTAAGAATAAAATTAAAGTAGTATCATCCCAGTGTTAGGAACATAAGTGATCCTCCAGAAGCTATATGTCATAAGGTGACCAGGAACTTTCATGACCAGTAGTGAGGAACTAGATGACATTACCTGACAAAACCTTTTCTTTCTTTTAAAGTGCATCATCACAAAATCAATCAGAACAGACAATGTAATGATTTTATGCCAGATTTATATTATTCACAATAATTTGTTTTATGTGATATTTCATTTGTCTCTATTAGTTAATGTTCTGAGTACATTTGGAGGCTATTTTGCTTATAGTTCACAGTTTCCTTAAATTTATGACTAGAAGAAATGAAAGCTCTAAGAATTACAAAAGAAAAAGTTGAAATTATTCAGATATGATTGTTTATGTAGAAAATTCAAAATCTACAGATAAATTTTTAGGATGACAAGGGTAATTTAGGAAATTTGCTAGATACAAAATAATTATACAAAAAGCAATTGCATTTCTATATATCAACAACAAACAGTTAAAGATCTGTTTATGGTAGGATCAAAACATGTCATACTAAAAAAAAACAAAGTTAAGGGACATAGCATGTTCATAAATTCACTTGACACAGTAAACTTGTCTTTTCTCCCCAGATTGATAACAGAAGTTTAAGGTAATTCTTATCAAAATCCCAGCAAGATTTTTTTGTAGATACAACCCTTTGAGGTTTCCAAGACGACCCTCACTTCTGACACCAACCATAAGTAGGCGTCATTAAGCCGTCTTCAGGTTTCGTCATTTGCCAGAAGCACGCACAGTGCTCACTGCAGGCTGTTATAAATCTAGTACAGTAAAGCAGTGTAGATTAAAATTAGCCAGGGAAAAGCACATAGGGCAGAGTCCAGGAAAGTTCCAAGGATGAATTTCCATTTGTCCTCTTCCAGCTGAGTCTTGGCTACGGCTATCTTTTCCCAGCAACAGTGTGTAAGAATACACACAGAATAGTGCAGACTGGGGAAACTCACTTGAACCATGGTGTCCAGAGTTTTTATTGGGACTCAGCTCATATTGACATGGTTGACCACCTGCATTGCTGACTTTAATCTCCAGATACTCCAGAGGTCCAACTGAAACCTTTTGAGGCAAGGTCAAATAAATCATTACTGTAAATAGACATATATAACTTTATTCTAAAATTTACATAAAAAGGCAAAAGAACTAGAATACTCCAAACAACTTTGTAAAAGAAGAATAAAGTGGGGAGAATCAGACTCTCTGATTTTAATACATCGCTGGCAAAGATACTGGAGAAGGCAATGGCACCCCACTCCAGTACTCTTGCCTGGAAAACCCCATGGACGGAGGAGCCTGGTAAGCTGCAGACCACGGGGTCGCCAAGAGTTGGACACAACTGAGCGACTTCACTTTCACTTTTCACTTTCATACATTGGAGAAGGAAATGGCAGCCCACTCCAGTGTTCTTGCCTGGAGAATCCCAGGGATGGGGGAGCCTGGTAGGCTGCTGTCTATTGGGTTGCACAGAGTCAGAAACGACTGAAGTGACTTAGCAGGCAAAGATACAAAGAAACTAGATCACTCACACGTTGCTGGAAGGAATGTAAAATGTGTGATGACTATGGAAAACAGTGAGGGAGTTTCTTGCAAAACAAAACATGCAAGTAATATACAGCCCAGCAGTTGTACTCTTGGGCATTTATCCCAGAGAAATGAAGATTGTCACAGAAAAACTCATACATGAATATTTAAAGCAGCTTTATTTAAAATAGCCAAAAAACTGAAAACAACCCAGATATCCTTTGAGATGGGAATGGTTAAACTGTGGTACATCCATATCATGGAACACTACTCAGCAGTAAAAAAGAACAAACTATTGATGCATACAACCTGGATAAATCTCCAGAGAATTAAGCTGAATGATAAAAGCCAGTCCCATGAGATTATGTACTGCATGATTCCATTTATATAATATTCTTCAAATGACCAAATTCTAGAAATGAACAGATTAGTGGTTGCCAGAGGTTAAAGAAAGGCTGGACACTATGGAAAACAGTGTGGAGATTCCTTTAAAAATTGCAAATAGAACTGCCATATGACCCAGCAATCCCACCGCTGGGCATACACACTGAGGAAACCAGAATTGAAAGAGACACATGTACCCCAATGTTCATTGCAGCACTGTTTATAATAGCCAGGACATGGAAACAATCTAGATGTCCATCAGCAGATGAATGGATAAGAAAGCGGTGGTACATATACACAATGGACTATTACTTAGCCATTAAAAAGAATACATTTGAATCAGTTCTAATGAGGTGGATGAAACTGGAGCCGATTATAGAGTGAAGTAACCCAGAAAGAAAAACACCAATACAGTATACTAACACATATATATGGAATTAGAAACATGGTAATGATAACCCTGTATGCGAGACAGCAAAAGAGACACAAATGTATAGAATGGACTTTTGGACTCTGAGGGAGAGGGAGAGGGTGGGATGATTTGGGAGAATGGCATTGAAACATGTATACTATCATGTAAGAAACGAATCGCCAGTCTACATTCGATACAGGATACAGGATGCTTGGGCTGGTGCACGGGGATGATCCAGAGAGATGATATGGGGAGGGAGGTGGCGGGGGGGGGGATGTTCAGGATTGGGAACTCATGTACACCTGTGGTGGATTCATGTCAATGTATGGCAAAACCAGTACAGTACTGTAAAGTAAAATAAAGTAAAAATAAAAATTAAAAAAAAAAAGGCTGGAAGGAAGGTGGATGTGGCTATAAAGTGAAGCATGAGTGGTCTTCGTGGTGATGGAAAGTTCTATAGCTTAACTGTAGCATGTTAATATCCTAGTTGTCATATTAAACTATGGTTTCATAAGGTGTCCTGTAACAGGAATCATAAACAGGACACAGCATCCATTTGTGTTATTTCTTACAACTGCATATGAATCTATAATTACCTAAAAATAAAAAGTGTAATTATAAATGAATGAATCCAAAAAAATGAGGTGCACATCCTCTGTGGAGAAACTGATAAACCTTCGTTAAGAGACATTAAAGATGATCTAAATAAATCGCAAGATGTGTCGATTACAGGATTCAGCATCGTGGGTGGATCAATTCTCCCTAAATCTGCACACAGGCCTGCTGCAGTCCCCAGCCGTTAGGTGACTGGGGCAGTCTGTGATGCTCCTTTACCACCTTGTCTTCCTTCAGCTGATCTTCCTGTTGCCTGCACAGCAGAGGTCTGTGCTTTTGAGAGTCTAACAAAACAATACACAATGATGCTGTAGATACAAAGGTTCATCTGATTCACGTACATATTCAGAATACCACTAGCACTTTGCTTTGTAAAGTCACTAGTCACTTTGCTGTGATCTTCCGTATGCTTCCATTTCCTTTATTTCAAGACCCGTCATCAAAATAGTGCAAAAACCATAGAAAACATCTATGAATTTATGTTTTATTGTATCTTAATAGCATCAGGTTTCTGGCGAATTCTGTTCTAGACAGTTTTTTATACAACATATATCTGTTAAGCCTCAGCTGTGATTTCTGGAATAAAAAGTTTTGAGACATTACCCTCAAAGGATTTGGAGATAAACAAGATATTTTCATACATGAAATAACTAGTTAAGCAAAGTAAGTATATGATAATATAGTTATGCTATATATACTGAAACATGAAGAAAGAAAGTGGTTGGTGTGGAGTAAGGAATCAAGGAAATCTTATTAGAGGAAGTAAATATTGAACTGAATCTGAAAGCAATAAGACATATCTTCTGAAAATGTTTTATTTTAATGCATAGTCAATTTATAAATATTAACTATATTTAAGCAAAGTGTCGGTATAGCTATGGCCTGTCGCAGCTGCTCTGGACTTTAGATTTCTCACTTGTGAAATGGAGCTGTTAGATGAAATTTTATCTTGGGTTCTTTCCACATCTTTACTATCTTATATTTGCTATGTTTCTGTCTGCACCTAAATTTGAACCAAGCCCACTACATCTTGGGAATGCAAGCTCTTGAACAGTTAAAGTTTGACTCTCTGCGATTTCTCAGTTCTGACACTGTCCTAAACGTCATTTGATGCTAGTAAATTGTATTTACTAGAGAAGGACAGCATTTTAGCTAAGTAGAGCTACAAGCTACTCTATACTTACCAGCTAGTTACTAACGGGCTGTGGGTCACCTGCACCGACCTCATCAGTTTGTTGGAGAGAGCAAGAAAACACTCTACTCCTTCAGTTTTGGTTATAGAGTATCCAACCGCTATTATATTCCAATTTTAGAGGATTTTATTTCTAGACTCTAAAAGCTGGTATACACTTCAGTATAGGGTACATTGATCCATCTGTGTTGAAGATGAGTAAAGTTTGACCATTGCCTTCAAAACCTTCACTGTGGTAATCAATCTCTTCTCTGACTGGACTTCAGAATCACAGATGCCCAGACCCTGAGATTTTGAAAAGGTTTAAAAATTGTCAGTTGACCTGGGCCTGGGAGAATGGAGGATATTTATAGAAAAACAGTTGATGGATTAAACCCAGAAAAGACGACTCAATCCAGGGAATGGAGGGCTTTAAACCACATGGAGGAATTTCTACTTAATTTGAAAGATTATAAGAAAATTGGATATGTTTGAGCAGAGAAAGAGGTCTGTGACACAAAGGATACTTTAGAATTTTTCATCTGGTAGCAGGGTACAAGATAGAAGAGGGTGAAGGCAGTGAAGTTTAAGTTAGGAGGAAGTTTCTGGAGGCTGAATAATAGGTCATTAAATCCAGACTGGTAACAGGGGAATGGAAAGGGAAAAAAAAAGAGATTGGAAAAACTTTGGTGAGGTATAACTGTCAGGATTCGGTAACTGATTAAATCAGGAGTCAGCGAACAAGCAAAAACAAAATCAAAGGCGACTGAGAGGCTTGTCTGTTCATAGAGGCAAAGAAAGTGGGAAAGCCTGCCTGGAGAGGAAGTCCAGTCACCTCTGGGCAGCCTGCAGAAACGGAACATGGTGAGAGCACATTCCCAGCCTGGTACCTTCCCACCACACACACCAGCCCGGAGGCTCAAGAACCCAGACGCATCAGCGGAGAAGAGCACAGTTGTTAGGAAAATGCTGTTTCTAATCCAGCTACTGCTTTGAAATATTTTATTAGGCTGCCTTTCAACTCTTAACTGCATATGACTGTTGCCTACTACTAGAACTCACTTTATGGGAACCAGCAGTAGGTGTGTTTTATACTCTGAAGTGTGCGGGAGGAGAATGAGCCCCACAGAATGATCTAGATGTGGGAGGAGTTGATAAGTACAATCAAGGAGGGTTAAATCCATCATTTTAACTCCCCCATAATCCATTCAGTCTTTACCCAAAAAAAAAAAAAAAAAAGGTAGTCTTTTTAAGTACAAATTATATTTCTCCTTTGATGAAACTCTGCGGCTTGTACTTGGAATAAAATTAATTCCATTGTACTTGAAGTAAAATCAAAACCTTGCACTGTGGCCTGAGAAGCCTCACACGGCTAGGAGGCTGCCCACCTCTCTGAATCGTCTTCTACTTTCCCCTCACCCTCCATGCTCTGGGCACTGACTCTTCAGTTCCTTGACTGTGACTTGCTCGTCCCCGGCTCAGACCCACCCCCCCTC
>SJXQ01007148.1:478889-534256 GCA_006408695.1 Aepyceros melampus
CTCCCCACACCCCCCCACCCTTGTTCTCCCAGGACCCTGCCTACAGCATCCTCCCCAGACCTGCATCTGGCTCCCTCTTTCCATTCTGGTCTCAGGTCAGAAGTCTTTTCCATCAAGTGTAAATGGATGACCACCTCTCCTCCTCTTTGTTCTCTTCACCTCCGCCATTGTGTGTGTGTGTGTGTGTGTGTGTGTTTCCCCCACAGTGCTTCTGATTCTGAAATTATCAGGTTCATTGGTATGCCTGGTCATCACTTGTCATCCCCACCAGCACATATGCTCCAAGAGCAGAGTCGTTGTATATCACTCACAGGACCCATGGAAAAAACTTCCCACAAAATATATCCTCTAGAATAAAATCCACGGTTGAGGGAAGAGGACCACAGAAGACTCAGATATTTGAACTAGTAAATGATTTGCTTTTGCATAGAAATAAAGTATTTTGCAATCCATTCAGTCTCTCCCTGCCCTCTCTTTCTCATTCTCTCTCCCTTCCTCCCCCTTACTTCCCTTCTCTTACTTTCTCTCCCTTTCTCCCTACCTCTCTCTTACTTACACAGACACACACACACAAAGTCAGACTGGCAGCCATAAGCCGTGGGTGGCTAGCGAGGAACACAGAGAAGCTGGAAGAAAAGGGAAGCCTGACAAGGTACCTAGAAAGCTGCACTAGCCCTCGTGATCAGAAGCAGGCCCAGAAAGCTCTTTGCTGCTTGTGTTAGAAATAATATGATCAAATACCTATGGAAACAGCTATTTCATGATTCTTTGCATTCCTTATTTAGAGCTCTGTGCTCTCTCGTACGATCCTCTAGTAAGTTCAGTTCATTTCAGTCATGTCTGACTCTTTGTGACCCCATGGACTGCAGCATGCCAGGCCTCCCTGTTTATCACCAACTCCCAGAGTTACCCAAACTTATGTCCATTGAATCAGTGATGCCATCCAACCATCTCACCCTCTGTTGTCCCCTTCTCCTCCCGCCTTCAATCTTTCCCAGCATCAGGGTCTCTTCCACGGAGTCAGTTCTTCACATCAGGTGGCCAAAGTATTGGAGTTTCAGCTTCAGCATCAGTCCTTCCAATGAATATTCAGGACTGATTTCCTTTAGGATGGACTGGTTAGATCTCCTTGCAGTCCAAGGGACTCTCAAGAGTGTTCAACACCACAATTCAAAAGCATCAATTCTTCGGTGCCCAACTTTCTTTATGGTCCGACTCTCACATCCACATGTGACTACTGGAAAAACCATAGCTTTGACTGGATGGGCCTTTGTCAGCAAAGTAATGTCTCTGCTTTTGAATATGCTATCTAGGTTGGTCATAGCTTTTCTTCCAAGAAACAAATGTCTTTTAATTTCATGGCTGCAGTCACCATCTGCAGTGATTTTGGAGTCCAAGAAGATAAAGTCTCTCATAGTTTCCATTGTTTCCCCATCTATTTGCCATGAAGTGATGGGACCAGATGCCATGATCTTCATTTTCTGAATGTTGAGTTTTAAGCCAGCTTTTTCACTCTCCTCTTTCACTTTCATCAAGAGGCTCTTCAGTTCCTCATCACTTTCTGCCACAAGGGTGGTATCATCTGCATATTTGAGGTTATTGATATTTCTCCCAACAATCTTGATTCTAGCTTGTGCTTCATCCAGCCTGGCATTTCACATAATGTATTCTGCATATACACTAAGTAAACAGGGTGATAATATACAGCCTTGATGTACTCCTTTCCTGATTTGGAACCAGTGTGTTATTCCTTGTCGGGTTCTAACTGTTGCTTCTTGACCTGCATACAGATTTCTCAGGAAGCAGGTCAGTTGGTCTGGTATTCCCATCTCTTTCAGAATTTTCCTCAGTTTGTTGTGATCTACATCACAGAGCTGGTAAAATTACTTTTGAGAATGACAAGGTTCCCCTAGAAAAAGAGAACTTTTGCCACACCTGGGCTCAGATTTGACAAGGAAACAGTATTCCTGGAGGCCAGGCTTTGTGCCAACACCAAGAGTAGGACATGAGACAAGAATGAAAACCGAAGAACAGACTTCCACACCACCTATCTGGGTTTGATGAGCAATTAAAGCACCTAAAATGTGTCCACTTTCTATTGGTTAGGAGAGGTGTACTAGAGAGGTCTGCCAGGTTTAGTGTTGGAGACCCATAGCTACTGCAGGCTCTCTACTCTGCCTGAGAAGTTTGCTTCCCAAAGTTGTCTCCTTGAATCTTAAGCTGCCCAGTGCCCAAACCACCACCCACTCCGCTTCCATAGATGAGAGAGAGAGAAAAGATGCTGGAGGAAAGGACAGGCTTTCCCAGAAGCTGCAAATGACCCAAAAGTTTCTACCACTGATTTTTTTGCCTTTGTTTCAGCCTGTTATCCCTAGTCAAGATTGAAGACTTGCCTTTAGGGTCTCAACACCACCTCAGCCTTAATGGGTTTGCAGCGTTGTTAGCATTCGAAGACTTGCCTGTCTCTTCTTCCACGAGTACTTTAAGCAGGCCATGTGGCATGTTCAGTGAGCTGCGCTTGGCATGTTCCTCACGCAGTCTCAGTGATCACCCCACATTATTTGCCCCCGCCCCCTCCCCATGACTGAGTCTCACACTTGTGCCTTCTAACTTGGAGAGTCACCATCAGGAGCCCTTCTGTGTTCAAATATTGGTAGATTTATTCTTTTAAATGATGTTCTCTCCTTGGAAACTCTAGAATTCATTTTGCAATGAATTTTAGTAGTAATATGTTTTCTTTCTTTTTAGAAGGTACATTATTTTTCCATGCTCTAGTATTTCTCTTAATTCTTTATAGCTTTCTAAAAATAACCACTGGTGAGCTCATAAATTCATTAGTTAATCCCACTGGGACTCAATAATGCATATTACAGACCTCCTGATTTTTATATATTAGATTTTCTCAAGAATTCCCTTACCTGTTATTATCAACATAGCTATATTGACAGGGTTTCATTACTTCCTAATTGCTTATATTTCTTTTTCTTGTTAAAGATCAATTTTTAAAATCAAGCCTTGTCAGTTTGAAAATATCATAGATATGTTATCCTGTTAATGTGTTTCATATCTTTCTGGTTTTTTTCCTTTCCCCCTTTATCATAAGAAGCATATAAAATTTATTCATTATATTTTTCTTTAAAAACAAATTCTTTTGCAGGGAGAGGGTAGGGAAACATAGTTGTTTTTCCTCCTGAAATAAAGATATTAAAAAGGATATTTCATATTCAGAGGTGACTTTGCTAACAGTGATATTCCCTATTCTAAACCAGACCCTAAAATGTAAATTATGCATAAATTGTTGAAATTATTCCATGACCTTTTAGTTTCAGACCATGTAAAATAAAGTGACTAACAATAACTAGAATAGTGAATGGCTGCCCAAGAAATTCTAAATTATCTTTTCAGTGAGACCTTACTCATACTGTCCATCATATTATAGTAGTAAACTTCACCTCTGGAAAATCCGGTTGTGTGTGTGTGTGTGTGTGTGTGCTCATGTGCGCATGTGTGATGTCACTTGAAGACTGATTATTTGCTTTCGCAGAGAATTCTTCACTTTATTAAAATATTCACTGAAGAAGTAGATAACCTGTTTCTTCCTTTAAAAATATTCTATTTACAGAAATTATATTTATATATAACTTTTTAAGACATCTACTGCATAAAGTGAGGTACAGCTTCCGAGTAGTCTACATCCACCAAAGTAAACATCAGGATTTTGGCGGCTAACTCAGTAGCATATTTTGGCATAGTTTTTGCCAAAAAAAAAAAAAATTCTAAGCACTAAGATCAAGTGAAGAGGAGTCTGGACAAGGCAGATTTGCAAGAAACACTTGAATTAAAGTCATCATAGGAAGAAGTAAGGGGCATTAGACAAGGCAAAAGACAGCAATGTTTTCTTCTCTCATGCTATTCTTTGAGCATTCCACTGACAGTGCTATTTCCAACTGTTTCTTGTTTAATTTCTAAATGCGATGCATAAATGTAGGCTCCTTCTTTCTCAGTTCCATTACAAGATACTGTAATGTGTGGTGTGTGTGTAATGTATTTGTATGCATAAAAAGACACATCTTTTGGGAAAATGTGACATGTGTTAGCAATTTGATCTTCCTCATATGACTTACAGTCTCATCCTTTATACTTAAAGTTTCTAACCTTTTTGACCATTTATGCTATCTCTACCTCCTTGAAATTTGCTATAGTTCATTTTTTAAACAATTGAGAGATAAAGAATATTCAGTGTAGTATTTTAATTGGAAGATCCCCTGTCTACGACAAACAGTATTTGTGGAAGAAACATTAAGTAAGAGAAGTAAAAGGCACTTTCTACCCTGTGTAAGGATAAAAGAGCTAGCTGTAGGCAGGGTTCAGGTTATAGTAAAATTAATCTCTAATGAAAAAGAATTAACTTCATTTTTATTTAAGCTGACCCTTGATCATCTAAAAACATACTATTTTAACAAATATTTCATCATGCTTTCAACTATCCTTAAATAAATTCTAGAGATAACATAATTCACTTACTTACAAGACTGCTAAATTATTATATTCCCCTAGTTAACATATGAAGGAAATAAAAACAACCCATAATAATATGCATCAATTCAGTTCAGTTCAGTTCAGTTGCTCAGTCGTGTCCAACTCTTTGTGACCCAGTGAACCGCAGCACACCAGGCCTCCCTGTCCATCACCAACTCAAGAAAACCTGCATGGGTCCTGTGCATCGGCTCACCAGGAATTCTACCTCTACAAATACAGGCCCGTTGCAGGTGTGCTTATCAGTGGCTCAAGAACTGTGAGCAGTGAGGCCAGTGATGAGATATTTCTCATATAGTAATCCATTCTTTGTAATATTCTGAACAACACAAAGCACAAAATTCCTTCACTTTACATGCTACCTGATTCCTGGAAAAGTCTGTTATATTAAAAAATCATGCTGGAATACTTTGTTAAATCTAAATTCTAAGCCCATAATCATAAACAAGTTTTTCAACTCATGAATAGCTGGTAAAACATTTGAAAACCATGTACAGTGCAGAACAATTCTTCATGCTGTAATGCCCTACAAACTGAAGGATGTCCATCTCCCCGGCCTTCTCCCAATAAATGCCAAAAGCTGCTCCCAATTGTCTGGACCTCCAAAAAAATTTTCCTACAGATTTCCAAAATGCCCCAGAGGCCACTATCATGTCCATTAAGAACCACCGATTATGGCTGAGGAAGGGCACTTTTTTGTAATAAAGAACTGAGATCCTGCACATTTATTTTGGTACTGAATTGATTTTATGGACTAGGAAATTTAATTTGCCCCAAAGGTGAATCATCCAGTAAGAGAAAGCCTGCCAGTCTAAAAGGATACAAAAATCAACCTAGGAAAACCCTTTATCTCCTCATTGTGGGAACAACTTAGATTAGGAAAATGAGAGTTTGAAAAGGAAAAAGATGTTCACAGTCCCTAAAAAGAGGAGTTTTTGCTAAGGGTAAAGTTGTGGTAGAGCAAAGGCCAGGGCTGACTCTAAAATCATGTTTATCTCCTTCAAGTAATATACATTAGTGCTGACTGGACTAGTTTCCATGTTACCTACACATCATTGCAGTTTATTAATAAATGGCTGCTTTTTTAGTTAGCCTAAACTTTCCCCTTTATTTGCTCTTAGGAACAGATGATATAATGGCCTTGTGTTCTCATCCTGACAGAAGTTCCCCTAAAGTAGTATATTTTTTAATTACTAGAAAACTGCTGTCCAATGTTTCCATTTTGTTGGTATTGCTATGGGTGGATATTCATACTAATTTGTGAATATTTTGATTGACCTTTGGCCTTAAATTTTCAAAAATGGTCTCCAAACATGTTTTTGAAATGTGTATACACAGCCCCAGATGGACATGCAACTACCTAACTTCCAAATGCTATTTTTAAATTATTAAAAATCTTCTTTCAGTAATTTAGAAAAGAAAGCCATTTTTATATAAGATATTTATGTTACCACTCCTTAGTTTAGGGAGAATTCTCCCTCCCCACTTCATTCTCCATAATTCAGTTTCCAACCCACCTTGCTTATTACTTTACTCCTAGCAATTTCCCTTCCTCTGACAGAGCACACATTCTCATTATTTATTCTCTTAAATTGCAAGGGTAAATATTGAGAGCTAGTGCAGGTCTTCAGTTATCTCAGGGACTTTGGTCTTTTCAGCCCAAGACTAATCAAGCAGAGAGTCATCATCAGCTAAAACTAAAAAGCCTTTGTAGTGACTTTATCACCAGGGAAATTTGTTCATCCTTCAAAAAGACTGTCACCAGGAAAGAAAAAAAAATAAAGGAGTTAAAATTGCTTCAGACCATTGACTCCTTAGGTCCCTCTAGATTCATACATTGAATTGGTTTTCAAGGGATGGGAGGAATTGAGAGGAGTTCCCTAAGAAAGCTTACAAATTCATCATAGCCTTGATAACATTAGTGAGTCTAAGTGTGATCACTACGGAGGAAATGCCAAATGAGCCTGGAAGCATGGGAAATGAGAAGGAAAAGAGACAACACCTTTTTTTTTTTTCCTATTGTGTTTGGGAATGGGTGTTTCCATGTAGTATGCATCAGAGAATAGTCAATGCAATTGACTTAAAAATGTTTTTTCATTGTAATTGCTACTAATACTTATTACTGAAATGAAACTGGACTTACAAGACTACAAACAGGGTTGGTCGTTTCATAAACTGGTCCAGAAACTGGGACCCCTTCTAAACATACCCATGAAATATTATTTAAAGTAGGTATGTCTGAGCTTATCTAGAACTGCTCACAAACTTCTTTTGTATTTGGAGAATATAGATGACTCCAAATTCAAAGGAAGTCTTTAAGACTGTTAGCTGAATAAATCAGTGAAAGTTACATACTGACAATAAATATCGGGAAGTTAAATATATTCTAAAGAACTTGAAATTTTACACACTTATGATGCAGGCATGCATATATATAATTTTTTCCCCAAGAATTCTACTAAGACATCAAAATCCAGTCAGGCACTTTAGGATTTGCCAGGATAACCTACACTCATTTTCTTTCTCCCCCTGACTAACATTGAATTTTGCCCAAAATGAGTAAGCAAATGGAAAGATGACCTCATTTTTCAGTCTGAACTCAGCAGTGTTGGGGGATATTTCTCAAGGATATGACTTCAGTACTAGATCTTAGTTCCAAATGCAGGTTCATTAGGCCAGTCTGTAGCGGACAGGAGGGCAGACAGCATCCTTCTGAGGACACCTATTAAAAGAGGGGCTCTCGAGTAAGGCCAGCTCCCACAGCTAAGTCACAGGCATAGAACATAGCTTCCTGCTCTCTGGTCGAGGCAGCCACAGCATCCTTATTGTTGTAACTCCCAGATTGTGATACTGTCACAAAACTGTTGCTAGGCAACAAATGTGGTTACCAGGACTCAGCGAATAGCTGAAGGGGAAAGCAAAGTGTTGCACCATTGTAGAGTAACCATAGCAATGACCTACTATTACAGACTAAAGAATTATCATTAACAATGTTAAAGTATCAGACAGAGGCCCCGAATCCAGAGACTTCCAGGCAGTGTCCCTCTGCATAATTGAGTGATCTAGGAAGAGATTTCAACCGTTTCAAAGCTATTCACTCATTATTTCTAGGGGGACAGTCTTTGTTGCTGTCTTTTTTTTTTTTTTAATTTAAAAAGTGTTCCGTTTATAAAGCTATTAGTAAAATGATGTGAGCTATCCCAAGGAGTCAAAAACAGGTTAACGGCCTCATCTCTTCTTCTGTCTACATCAGTGTTATTTTTTTGCTTTGGTCTGTCTCAAACTGAAGATTTTATTTAAAAAAAATTTACATTAGCATGAAACTGAAGCCCACAGAAAAGAAGCTGTAGTAAAATAAAAGAGCTCCATAAACTGACCATTTAACCTTCATTTGGTGAGTTGCATTCCTCCTGACAACATAGGGGGGCCTAGAGGCTGTTTTACTAGTGACTGCCTTGAAACACTGGAGGGTTTTATTTAGCTTCTGTAAAACTGTCCCCTAAGGTCTGTTAAAAAAAAAAAAAANGAAGGAGATCAACCCTGGGATTTCTTTGGAAGGAATGATGCTAAAACTGAAGCTCCAGTATTTTGGGCACCTTATGCGAAGAGTTGACTCATTGGAAAAGACCCTGATGCTGGGAGGGATTGGGGGCAGGAGGAGAAGGGGACGACCTAGGATGAGATGGCTGGATGGCATCACGGACTCAATGGACGTGAGTCTGAGTGAACTCCGGGAGTTGGTGATGGACAGGGAGGCCTGGCGTGCTGCGATTCATGGGGTTGCAAAGAGTCGGACACGACTGCGCAACTGAACTGAACTGAATTACTATTTCAGAAATCTAACAGGAAGAGCAGTTCAACTAAATCCGTGAGCATGTCTGAGATCTAGAGGTTAACCAGAGAGAACCAAGTTACCTTCTCTCTGAATCTCCCAGACTCTCTAAACAAGTTGGAGCCTCACAGAGCATATGGTGGTATCTGGCTAATGTTTAAGAGCTTTCTAAGTAGATAAGTTGGGTTCCAAAAAGCTTTGCAACTTACAAGTTATTTAATATCCTTGAAGCTGTTTCCTCATCTGTAAATGGGGTTCAGAAGCTCAACCTCCCAGCATTGCTTTACAGTTGAAATGAAATCACATCCATATGTGTTTAGCAGAGTGTTTGGTGCAAGTAAATTCCCAATAAATGGTTGACATTGTCAGTAATATTTGTAAGAGTAAGAATGGGGCCTTCCCTGGTGGTCCTGTGGTTAAGACATTGCCTTCCAGTGCAGAAGGTGAGAGTTCCATCCTTGGTCAGGAAGCTAAGATCTCACATGCCTTGCAGTCAAAAAAGCAATACATAAAACAGAAGCAATATTGTACGATAAATAAAATGGTCCTCATTTAAAATAGATAAATAAATAAAATGGTCCTCATTTTTTTTTAATATAGATTTTTTTTTTTTTTGGCCTGCAAAGATCCAGGCCATGTGGCTGGATCAGCTTGAGCTGTCTGTCCCCCTGGGAGGTGGGAAAAGGAGCCCTCAAGGCCAAAAGAAAGCATCTATCACTTTCCCATTTTAAGCCAGCCAGAGTAATTTTTCAGCCACTGAAATAACAAAAAAGATGTTCAATCTGCTGATAATTTGATTCTAATTAGAATCTCCATCCACAATGCTGGAATTGCAAAGAGGGAAAAAAAGCAGAAATGAAACAGCAATTAACCTTTGGTTCTGAGCTTTATTTGCTCTTACCCAACATGGGTCAGTTGCCATAGAGATTGTCCCTACATGATCTGCAGATGTGCCCAAAGCCGCCTGGAGCCTCTGAACCAGCCTCCTCTCAGTGTTGTTTGGAATGATTAAAAATCTGCTAAAAGAGAAGTGAAAGTTGATCTGAAGCTCTAATCCAAGACTGACTTGAATGGAAGTTTGAAGGGAAGCAGGGAATGGCAAGGTAAACGTGGAGTCGCGAAAAAAATTAACACACATGACTTGGCCTGACTTTTCACTTAAAAAGTTGGTTTCTTTCATCCACAACTTTCCCGAGTCTGACTTGAGAGGACTGTGATGATGAGTTGGAGGAAATAAGGGCTATGAAAAGTTGTTGCTTCTATTAGAAGGAGACCTCTTAACTTTGGGCTGTGATCAAGCCTCCCTGAGCCATGGAAGCTAAAGGGCAGAAGAGCTCAGCTACAATTGGTTTCTAGAGAAGAGTAAGCACAACAGGGCCACCAAACGAAACCAATGAGTGTCATGAAGATGTCTTGGTCCAGGTCAAACCCGCCATAGCGTGGCACTAGCTGTCTGGACCACGACTTCTAGCGTGAAAAAAGGAAAAGCCAACACCCTGGACTCTCACCTCCCTTCAGGGTGTCCAATCCCCACGTACCCAGTGAATTCTTTCACAGCCATCAAGCTTGGACTGTATCTGTCTCCATCCTGGCCCCTTTCATACCTTTTGACGCAGCACTCACAACATCAAGGCAGGCAGATAATTAAGTTATTTTCCCCTCCAAATCTAAGAGCTGTTAATTACCCAAGACAGTGCTAATCACTATTAGGGAGCAAACTAGCATCTGATTTAAGTGGATTCTAATTAAAACTTAAGTAGTATCTTCTACAGCAGTGACTTTGAAAGTTTTTTTCGTACACGCAGGATATTTGATATCCATATAGGAGGCCACATTCCCTGTGGTCCTTTGTAAATGTCCCCTCCTCTGCGAAGCCTTCCCTGACAGCACACGCCACGGTAGCACCCCTCACTAATTCTTGACCACATCATCCTGTTACAAATGACTTCTTAGAAGGTATTACTTGCTGGAATAATCGTGTTTATTTGTTTGCTAACATTTGCTAAAAGCTTCATAAGAGCAGGGAACCTGATGCCTTCCTTTCACCTGGATTTTCAGCACCTACAAAGAAGACCATGACAGAGCAAATATTCTATATGCATTTGTTGACTGAAAAAAGGAATGTTCCCATAGGCTTACTCAGTTTATGTACAACTTGCAATAAATCAGTTATCATCCCCCTCCTTCTTTCCCTCTCTAGGAAGGTTTTCAGAATGTGTGAGTGAGAGTGATAGAATTATCGAACTGTTCAGTCTTTCTCTCAACAAATATTTATTGCGTGTTTACCACCTGTCAGGTACTATGCTAGACGCTGGAAAGAAAATGGTAAATAAGTTAGACAGGGCGCCAGCCTTGTGGCAGCTCCATTATACTAGTGAGAATAGCAACTGTGTGTTGATATCCCAAGAAAAAGTAAGAATTAGTTGTTAGCAGTGGTGATCATTGCTATGGGGGAGACCAATAGGTGAGGTGATGGAAAGTGACCTGGATAGCAAGTGTGGGGGCTGATTTCAGCTCAGGCTGTCAGGGAAGGCCTTTTCCATGAAGTAACATTCAAGATTCCATTACGTGAAGGGCTGGGATAAAGGAATTCTAGGCAGAGGGAATGGAAAACAGAAAGCCCCTCAGGTAGGAAAGAACTCTGCACTCTCTAGACTCCAGGGTAGTAAGTAGTCCAGGGGGAGAGAAAGAGAAGTCAGCAGAGAAGTGTGTTCACTTAGGGCAGGGTTTTGAGGCTTGGGGAAGGGCTTTGCATTCTATTTTGTAGTGGGAGGAACAGAGTTAAGCAGGAAAATGACACAATCTGATTTGCATGTAAAGAAAATTAGTCTGGCTGCTGCGTAGAGAAGGAAAGGAAGGGCAAGATGCCACAGGGCAGAGCAGCAAGGGGGCCAGTGCGGTGAGATGCTGGCTCATGCTTTGTCCTTGGCTGGTTACAAAGGCAGGAAAGTAGAGATATCCTCAGCTCATTCTAATAGATATTATTATGACATTTAAAAATAAACCACTTGCAAATCTGTGTTCTTCATTACAGCAATAAAATGCATCATACCGGTCAGGACATAGAAGCATGCCAGGACATGATGACTGCCAACAACTATTCTAGAGAAATTTACTCCAGGGGCAGCTGAGAAGAGACCTAGGAAGCCAGAGTTTATACCCAGGTACCCTGTGTCCCATAGGTATATCTGCTTGACTGGCCTCTCCCAGCCTGTTATTGAATTTGTCACCTCGCCACCACACATCGACCTGGGGCCTGACCCCAGCAATGCCACATGGATCATGTTGCTGTGAAGCAGAGTCTGGGGTACTGGGTTAGTTAGCACTCTGACTCCCCTGTCAGCACTCTCACTCTCACGATCACTATTCCCCAACAGTGGCCATTGCAAGACACTCACTGGTGACCCCCTATCTGGGAACCAAGTCACACTGAGACAGAGATGGGGATGGACAGTGTTTCACCATCAAAACCATCTCTCTCCTAGGATTGCCCAGTCCAGTGATTCTCAGCTGAGTGGCACAGTTAGAATCATTGGTAGCTTTTTAAACACTAAGGTTGCAGAGGTAAGAACCTCTGCATCTAAGTTTCAAAGATATTTATGCTTTTACATCTCCCCAAAGGATGCTAATGGCAGCCAGGGCTGAGAATCACAGCTGTCTCACCTACCACAGCCTATTCTTTTACAACCCTCTGGGACCTTCTGTTTGCCATCCTCACTCCTATGCTGGGCTTTGACAAAGGAATACATAACTTCCAGCAGACTCTAATTGCTATTGTTTAATTAATGCTCACCACACACCCAGCACAGTGATCAGTACCTTGCCTTTCTTCATTTTACACTTATAACTACCCTCTAATAGAGCAGCATCCAGAGAGGCTGAGAAAATTCAGACGTGAGAAAATTCAGACTCAAAAAAATTCAGTAAGTTGCCCAAAGTTGCAAGGTTAATGGGAGACAGGTCAGGGTCTGTACCCAGGTCTTATGATTCCACAGCCCATGTTATTTATCACTAAGTAATTGTAACACTCTCCCTTAGAAAAACCAAGATTTCAAACCCAGTCCTGTCTATACAAGCTGCATGACTTGGGCTGAGTCATTTAACTTCTCTCAATCCCAGACCCCTCTCTGTAAAGAGTCTTTTGTCCACCCAGCTCTCCCCGCCCCCATACTTTTTTCCACAAAGTTACTAGTTCTCAAAAGTGTTGCATCTCCCTGCTACCTGCCTTGGTCTTTATCTGCCACCACCATCTTACCATGAGACTCTTTCAATCTTAGCCAGAGACCCTCAGCACCTGGGTCAGAATTTAGACCAAAGCAAGCAGTCATCGTCCACTGAACTGAACAATGTGGCCTCCCAGTGGGAAATGTCACATAATTTGGGAATGTTGGCCGTGCTCTGCAATGCAGCCAATACCGCCTCCCCTAGCAGGAGCCACATTGACCCTACTGATCTCTCCTATCAGGTGACTGGGTGTTCTCAGAGGAAAACTGCAAAGATCAAGCTGTCTGTGTGACCCCAGTGACTCATTTAAGAGGACTGACTATATTTGCATAACTTTGCATATGTTATTCATCAAACTATGATATATTTTTTTCCAGGCAAAGAAGTTTCAGTTGTATAATACCAAAGACAAGTGTATTCCCACAACATGTAATGCAATTCTATAGCCCTCCTCCCATCACAGCCAAAATTGGGGCATCCATTGGAGAAGGAATTGCATAACTTTGCATATGTTATTCATCAAACTATGATATATTTTTTTCCAGGCAAAGAAGTTTCAGTTGTATAATACCAAAGACAAGTGTATTCCCACAACATGTAATGCAATTCTATAGCCCTCCTCCCATCACAGCCAAAATTGGGGCATCCATTGGAGAAGGAAATGGCAACCCACTCCAGTGTTCTTGCCTGGAGAATCCCAGGGATGGGGGAGCCTGGTGGGCTGTCGTCTATGGGGTCGCACAGAGTCGGACACGACTGAAGCGACTTAGCAGCAGCATACTATCAAAAGGTGACCACTATCAGAGGAAAAGGAGGATGAGCCAAAATCAGTGTAGAAAATCAAAAACCAAGAAATCTAATCAGAATCCTTTTTCTCTACTCCTACCCGTTTACTCCTATGAGCATGAAGGCTAGAGGACAGGAAGATATAGGGCTCACTTTTGCACTACAAAATCCTTGCAAAGTACCAAGAGACTATTTGTAGTTTGAAGATCTTTGCATTAAACAAAATCAACCATTCCTTCAATTACAGAAATGATTTGCTTTAACAGATCTTTGTGAAATAACATGTGCTTAATATAATAATAATTTATTTGTATTAATTCTTATCTTTGTTCATTTATTCATTCAACAAATATTTGTTGAGCGTGCACTCAGCACCCTTATCCCCTTCACTGTGTTACTGGGGTTACAGGGGAGAATATAATGAGATCCTTATTGATATAAAATTCACAATCCAAAGAGACAAAAAGCAACAAAATACTACATGAACTTGAGCAGCTTCATTCACTGAGCCCCAATTTCTTTGTCTGAAAAGTAGAGACTAAAATGCAATTTTCCATGGTTACTGTAATAGAATATACTAGTCTCAGCGGGTTGCTAACACACAGTAGGAGGTACTCAGTGAATGAGTTATCATCATAACTATTATTGCAATAATTATGGACAGCAAAGAGACCAAACCAATCAGTCCTAAAGGAAATCAACCCTGAAGGGCTGATGCTTAAGCTCAGTTCAGTTCAGTTGCTCAGTCATGTCTGACTCTTTGCAACCCCATGGACTGCAGCACACCAGGCTTCCCTATCCACCACCAACTCCTGGAGCTTATTCAAACTCATATCCATTGAATCAACATCCAACCATCTCATCCTCTGTCGTCCCCTTCTCCTCCTGCCTTCAATCTTTCCGAGCATCAGGGTCTTTTCCAATGAATCAATTCTTCACATCAGGTGGCCAAAGTATTGGAGCTTCAGCATCAGCCCTTCCAATGTATATTCAGTACTGATTTCCCTTAGAATTGACTGGCTGGTTCTCCTTGCAGTCCAAGGACTCTCAGGAGTCTTCTCCAACACCACAGTTGAAAAGCATCAATTCTTCAGCACTCAGCTTTCTTTATAGTCCAACTCTCACATCCATACATGACTACTGGAAAAACCATAGCCTTGACTAGACGGACCTTAGTTGGCAAAGTAATGTCTCTGCTTTTCAATATGCTATCTAGGATGATCATAACTTTTCTTCCAAGGAGCAAGCGTCTTTTAATTTCATGGCTGCAGTCACCATCTGCAGTGATTTTGGAGCCCCAAAATATAATGCCTCTCACTGTCTCCATTATATCTGACTCTTTGTGACCCCATGGACTATACAGTCCATGGAATTCTCCAGGCCAGAATACTGGAGTAGGTAGTCTTTCCCTTCTTCAGGGGATCTTCCCAAGTCAGGGATCGAACCCACGTCTCCTGCATTGCAGACAGATTCTTTATCAGCTTCTGGGGTCCAGCCCCGGTGGATCCAGGGAATTCGAAGCAGGGACGGAGTCGGCATCTAGGAAAGAACTATTTAATTAGAGATATAAAGAGAGATTAGGAAAGAATAGTGTAGTAGGAAAATTAGTGGAGAAAAGAGGCTGAATAACTTGGTTTACGTGGAGAACAAATAAAACTCCAAGACAAGGAGTTTGCACCACCTACGTAGGCCACAGGCGTCTTCCCGGTCTCCCAAAGGAGCAGAGACACAAAGTGCCTCCCTGTTCAGATCTTAGAAGCCCAGGCAAAATTAGTAGGCTTGACGAGCCTCTGCACTCCAGATGGGAATTCAGCCAGAAAAGAAGAGAATGAGAAAAGACCACACGGGAGAAACTAGTCTTTTCAGGAATTGGTCCATTACTTTATTTTTCAGGTCCGCTTTTATACTTTTTGTTATACATAGAGATAAATGGAAGATACAGTCACATGGGGTCAGCAGTCCTGACCCTTATTGAAACCACGCTTTCTTTCTGCATTCCTTCTAATATACAAAGTTCTCAGGTGATTTACATCATCTTCTAGCCAAGAGGCCTGCTAACATTTTTGACCCTTTCTGATGATGATTAGTCAATCAGAAAACTTTCTCCAAAGCTGATTTTTCTTAAGTCAGGCACCAGAGAAAGTTGCATTCCTACAGGGCAAAGGTGCAGTGGGCTATAATCAAAGAAAGAATTTACTTAGCCTAAGGTCTAACATGATTAATATCAAGGTTAATACTTATTTCTCCTATATGCTAGTTATATCAATTAGTGTGTATAAGGGGCAAGGGATATGGAGGCTTAGCTGCAAATATTGGCTCAACAATGAAACCCTCCACTGATATAATTTCTAACTAACCCACTAATACTATACTAATAATTTTGTAACTTCTCAAAAGAATCTGTTTTTAGAAAGTTTAAAGCATCCCATGCCTCTCACAGTTGGGAGGCTGTGAACAATCACATGTGGCCAGATAAACCTTTCAGGCAGGCTAGAGAGCCATCAGAGGAGTTTTTGGACTGAAATACTCTTGTCACGCCCAGGAGATTTATTAACAGGAGCTCTGAGTTAGCTCCTTTTCAGAGAGAGGTGGTGGGGGATAGCCCCCCTTAATGTCAGAAGTGTAGGTGAAAGCATAATGCAGTAAGGTAGGCAGACTCTGGTTTTGGGGGTAGATGCTCAGGAAAATCCAGGGGGACCCCTGAGACCTGATTCTGCCTTTGCATATTGTCAGGCCTCCTTCCTCATGACCTTTGCCACGGATGGGATTCCTCACTCTGGCTCTCAGCAACTAGCTGAGCCAAAAGGGAAGACCGATGTTGAAGCTGAAGCTCCAATATTTAGACCACCTGATGCAAAAACCCCATCACAGTCTTCTCCACTCACTGGGAAAGACCCTGATGTTGGGAAAGACTGAGGACAGAAAGAGAATGGGGGAGACAGAGGATGAAATGGTTGGATGGCATCACCAACTCAATGGACATGAGTTTTGAGCAAACTCCCAGAGATAGTAAAGGACAGGGAAGACTGGCATGCAGTCCATGGGGCTGCAAAGAGTTAGACGTGACTTAGCGACTGAACAACAACTTATTGCAATATAGGAATATCATGGAGTTACCATGGAATCACAGAGGAGGGAATATGTAACTCTGGGAACTATTCAGTGGGGGAAAAAATGTATGCGTCATGTTACCAAGAGTTAGACATCAGCTGTCACTGTGGATGTCCATATCATACTTCAGAGTCTTACAGCATCACTGCTTATGACCATTTAGCAACTCCCAAATGCCTATTAACTTGTCATTTGGAGACCTGATCTCAGGGTTCTGTGTTTCTTTCCATCCACAGTGACAGCTGATGTCTAACTCTTCACTTTCCTGATGGACCTTAGGGGTCTACAGAGGAAAAAAAAATAGAGAAATTGAAGGCAGGTAACCATTAAAATTAATTGCTCACAAACATTAGAACCCAGACACCCATTGCAATCATGAAATATGGATAAAGTTTTGCTGAAAGCCATTTATATTAAATTACTTTTATAATAATATTTAACTTTTAAGCATTAAATATTCAGTGCTCCTCTTTGTCATTTGCAAAGAAGCTTCCAGCTGTTTCATAGCTGGAGGAAACTATGCCCATCCTGTCTTGAAAACCTACAGAGCTGAACATCAGAGCAGTAGCTCTCAGAGCTGAGGCCAGCAGATGTCACTGACTCAGTCTCAGCCAACTCTCATTCATTCAACAAAAACTTACTGAAGCCCCTGGGGTTCCAGACACCGGCTTATAAAGATACACAAAGCACAATCCCTGAAGTAAAAAACTAGTAAGATGGACCTGAAAATTCAGTAATTACAAAGTGCTGCCTATATTTCCTCCACTTTCATGGCCAACAAAATTATTTAAGTCCATAGGAGAACTGAGAGTTGGCAGGGTAGAGGGTGCCTGTTTAAAGCACTGGGATTAGCATGGGCAAAGACAGGAAGGTGAGAAAAAGCAAGATGCATTTCAAAAACTATTAAGTAATTTTGTTGGCAATGAGAGTGGAGGATATCCATCCCTTGGCAAGTACACAGGCCTTGTTTCCATCTGCAAATCACTTTGAACCATTTCAACCTGTATTTGGAACAGCCCCGCTGGGTCTTCTTGAAATTTTAAGATAATAGCATTGGCATTCCATATTATATGGGTAACCAAAAATGTAAAAATAGACCCAGAATGTATGACAGTTAAACATAAAAGAAATGTACGTGCTGTTTACTTAACAGTATAGGGAGATAAATGGACTGTGGGGTGGGGCTGAGAGCTTAAAGTTCTGCTCCAGACAGTCATCGGGGAACTACACTAACAGATTTCCATCTTTTTCATGCAGTTTCCATCACCCCAAAGAAAATCTCCACAACCACGAGCTACTTAGGAGAAGAGCACTTGGAAATATGCACATTGCTTGTGCTCATCTTCCACTGGTCAGAACTCAGTCACACGGCTGCATCTACCTGCAAGGGATGCTGGGAAATGCCACGGTCCGGATTCCTCACGCGGTCTACAGTGTACTCAAGGAGAGAGGATCACAGATTTTGCTAAGCAGAGTGCTGGGGAAACTAGCCATCAATTCATTCCATTATCTCCTCTGTCTCAGCACTCGCTCTGTGCACCCTGACTCCTCTTGCACAGGAATTCTTAGCCTTTGATAAGAGGTGGAACATCCAGTCCCTACCCTGAGAGTGCTCCTGTTCAGCCTTTAACTGCAGCCCAGACAAACCACTGGGAGCATTCTGCCTCTCACAACACAGAAAATTCCAACCTTTATACACCAATGACGTTGCACCCACCAGCTGGGGTGCACGAATCCATGCTGGCTGAAAGGAGGTCTGATTGCCCAGCAAGTCCATTTGTTCCTTGCTTTAAAGCGATCAATCATTTACTCAGATTTCAGTGAAATGGCCTGAAACGGGTAAGGAAGAAAGAGCCCAGAGCTTGGGCACGGAGATTAGAGGTGAGTCTCAGCAGAGGCACTGAGCAGGCAGCCACGTCAAGGAGAACAAAGCCTCAGGGCTCCGGATTTCTCACCGGGAGTCGAGGGGTTGCTGTGCAATTGAGGCTCAGTAGGGTTCTGTTGTTGCAGCTTCTGCTAACTTCAGCTGCAGTCTCTTCACTGCCCCAGTATTTAGAGCCTTTTCAGTTCAAGATCATTCCTGGAGTCCCTCCTTCAGCTCCTGAAGCACCAGCCCCTTCTAGTTCATTTCGGACAACTCCTCTTCTGTAATCACCAATAAATATATACCCCAAAGATTTCACCCATTCATCTCCTCTGACCCAGCAATTCTACATTTAGGAATCCATCCTAATAAAATAGTCCTGAATCTGGAAATAGCCTTATACACAAAAATGCTCTGAAGAATTGACACTTTCACACTGTGATTCTGGAGAAGACTCTTGAGAGTCCCTTGGACAGCAAGGAGATCAAACCAGTCAATCCTCAAGGAAATCAACCCTGAATATTGGAAGGGCTGATGCTGAAGCTACAATACTTCAGCCACCTGATGTGAAGAACCAATTCATTGGAAAAAGCCCTGATGCTGGGAAAGATTGAGGGCAGGAAGAGAAAGGAGAGACAGAGGATGAGATGGTTGGATGACATCACTGATTCAATGGACATAAATTTGAGCAAACTCCAGGAGACAGTAAAGGACAGGAAAGCCTGGCATACTGCAGTCCAAGGGGTTGCAAAGAGTTGGACATGACTTAGCAACTGAACGACAAAAGAAGATGTTCACCAGCGATACTATAACCAAACAGTGGCAACAACCTGTACGATTGCATGGAATATCATCACCAGTCCAAAAATAAGAAAACTGTTTAGAGGGTGAAACATCAAGACATTGAAATACATGTTTATCATGAATTTATTATCAAGTGTCTAGACGATTATGTTGAGAGAGGAGTAAGAAACGATAGTAGTATAAGTACAGTTCTGTAAAAAAGGTTAATAATTAACAGAACAATGATTATACAAGATACTATCATAGGGTGAAACTGGGTGAAAAGTACACAGAAGCTATACCATTTTTGAAACTTCTGCTGAGTCAAACTATTTCAAAATTAAAATTATTTTTTGAAGAAAGAAACTTGTGGGTGAGGAGACAGCAGAGAATATAGCTAATAACACAGGCTTTAGAAAACTAAATGTAGGAGATCAGTTATGAAAGGGATTTTAAATCCAATCTGCTTTTTTCATTTAGTCTCTACTCATAAAAAGCTCCCATAAGAATTCTTTCTGACAAACCCCACTTCTTGCAGCTGACCATCCTATCACTTAAGTCTTTTTAGCAGAACAGGCCAGAAACCACAACTGACACAGAAAGTTGGTTTCTTACAGCTGTAATCACATCAGAATGGTAGTACCATTTATTCATCCTTTGCCACTATGGACCAAGCACCATGCTACGTGTTTTACAAAGATTAATCCTCACCATGACTTTCAAAGGCAAGTATTAATAATTCCGTTTTAAAGATGAGAAAATAAGACTGAGAGGTCAAATGAGTTGTGCAGCACATCATGAGTAACCCAGGCAGAATTTAAAACACAGCCACATAACTTTAAATCTCAGGCTCCTTCCAACACAAAGTATTTATCATTTATTTAATTTTTTAAAGTTCCCTTATCTAATGTCACAGCAAATGACCCTCAAGGGCCTCAGTCGCTCATCTGTGAAACTGAGCTTTCGGACTAAATAAGGGTTCTGCCAAAGACTTAAGGATTCCCCAGAAATTTCAGTTTTCTCTCTCCCTGAGATGCTTCTGCCACCAGACAACAGTCTCTTAATTCAGTGATACCCAATCACTCAGAGAACTTTGAATCGCATGGGTGGGACCGCAAACCCAGAACCTCTGATTTACCTAGCCTGGAGTGAGAACCACTCTCCCGACATGCTGACCTTTCTCCTTCTCCTATTTGTACGCCATCCCATGACCCCACCAAACCCCTCTAGTCCGCCTTTCCAACTCATGCCTCTCACTGGAACCAGAATGATCTTCCTAAAACAGACACAACACGCGGAGAACTCCTTCTTTATACAACTTCACCAGCTCCCCAGAGTTTACCAGGTAGAGTCCTTAAGATGGCTCACAGGGCCATTCCCAACCTGGCCCCAGACCACCCTTCCAGCATCTTCTTCGCCATTCCGACCAGCACCCTACACTGAACACACATTTCCCAACACACCAGGCACGACCACACCACTCAGCCCAAGCTCTCCTGGCTTCCCCTTATCCGGAAGGCCCTCCCAACACCCCACACCTACTTTACCTGTTGAGCCAGGCTTTAAATCCATTGCCCCGGCCTGCCTTGCATTTACTTTCACAACCCCCTGCATCTTCTGAGGATGTTCCTCGTTCCCTCAGGCAGAGCTTAGAATTCTGTCGTCCCGTAGGCAGTTACTAAAGCCCGACCAGGCTGAATTATTAAGAGAACCAGTGTTGCTTACTTCTCCTCTGAGACTGCAAGTTCCTCGAAAGCAGTGCCACGCTCACTGCTGCACCCCTAGGGCAGAGTTGGAATCTAAAATATCCTGCCAGATACCCCTGGTGGCCCAGTGGTAAAGAATCCGCCTGCCAGTGCAGGAAACACAAGAGGCACAGGTGCCATCCCTGGGCCAGGAAGATCCCCTGGAGTAAGAAATGGCAACCCACTCCAGTAGTCTTGCCTGGAAAATTCCATAGACAGGGGAACCTGGTGGGCTACCATCCATAGGGTCACAAAGAGTCAGACACGGCTGAGCAAGTGTGCGCACACACTTTTTCCTAGACTATCAGAGAATCAGGCAAGCTTCACCTGCCTTCCCACCAGGTTACAATGACAATGTGTGTGTGTGTGTGTGTGTGTGTGTGTTGCTCAGTCATGTATGACTCTTTACAACCCCATGGACTGTAACTTCCAGGCTCCTCTCTCCATGGAATTTCACAGGCAAGATTACTGGAGTGGTTTGCCATTTCCTACTCCAGAGGATCTTTCCAATCCAGGATCTAACCCAAGTCTCCCGTGCTGCAGGCAGATTCTTTACTGTCTGAGCCACCAGGCTACAATGACTGGAGCTGGGTAACTACTGAAAAAGCTCAAGCACTTTCCAGTCTGCCACAGTCCCCACCCATCCCTATTGTCTTCACTCAGCTCACCTCTCTCAGTAATGTTTCCCGCTTGCCCCTACAGGCATTTGAGTCTACAACCATCAGTTTAAACAAATCTGCTCAGCTTAAGGAGCTAAAATGCCTCTGTGTGCTCATTCCTTGCTCCAAGAATAAGAGAAAGGATCTTTTCAGCTCCATTTCTCTCCAGGCTAAGGAGTTTAATAAAACGCGGCAGATACTGTGTGGATTTAGCCCTGAGAATACCAGGGGCCAGGGCTGAGAAAAGAGACCCAGGTAGGGGAGGAGTGGGCACAAAGAGGCTATCTGGAAGTGTGACCCTCGCTCCACTGGGCTGAGATAAGCTGCTCAGCGGGCCTGTTTTACAGGAGGTGAGGAAGGAGCTGGACACACAGAGAGGAAACAGTCAGGCAGGAATTCCCCCGCAGTTCTGGGGACTAACAGCTTCTCATGAAGCTTTAGCTCCACTCACTGGCTGGCTATAAATTAAGCTCCAGAAAATCCACAAACCTCAGCAAAGCCTCCGGCAGCCGCCAAGGCACTGCTGGGAAAAGGAACTTCGATTCACACTTTAGCAGAGCCCCGTGATGGGAGTCGCAACCTGTGCTAGGAAGAGGGTCGGCCAAGAGGAGGTTAACATCTCCTCACTCCTGACCACCCCTTCCCAGGGGTCCAAGTCTCCCCATCTTCTTTCTCCTGCACTGAGACCCCACCCTCGAGGAGACAAGGCAGCTCACTTGTTTTAAGTACCACCACTGCTAGGCTCAGGATTACCTGGTGGGTCAGTGGTGAAGAATCCACCTGCCAATGCAGGAGACACCGGTTCGATTCCTGGGTGGGGAAGATCCCCTAGAGAAGAAAATGACAACCCACCCCATTATTCTTGCCTGGGAAATCCCTTAGACAGAGGAGCCTGATGGGCCATAGTCTTTGGCCTCACAAAGAGTCAGACAAGACTTAGTGACTTAAAACACAATAACAAGAAACTGGTAGGCTCAAAGCAGACGCAGGTTTGGGTTTATCTGATTCCAGATGGCCCTTTTTGTAAATTTTTTTTTTTTACCCAGAGGATAATTGTTTACAATGTTGTGTTAGTTTCTGCCATACAGAAATGTGAATCAGTCATAAATATACATTTGTTCCCTCTCTCTTGCGCCTCCCTCCCACCCCTGCCTCATCCCACCCATCTAGGTTGTCATAGAGTACCGGGTTGAGCTCCCTGTGTTATAAGACAACTTCCCATTAACTAGCTGTTTTACATATGGTAATATATATGTTTCAGTGCAATGCTCTCAATTCATCCCATCTTCTCCTCCTCTGTGTCCAAAACTTGTTCTCTATGCCAGATGCCTTTTTTAAAAAAATGGTTACAACATTATGACTAGAGTGAAAATGAAATATGAGTAGACTCAGGGCCTTCAAAGGGCAAGCTTCTAGTTAATCCCACTCTGGTCCGGGGTTTTTCCATACGCTTTCTCAGAGCACAGAGGTTGGGCTCATATTCTGATGCTGCTACCTAATAGTTGGCAGGTAAATTACCTCTCGTGCCTCAGTTTTCTCTTCTGAGAAATGGGACTAACACTAGACTCACTTAAGCTGTTGTTGGAAGGAATGAGATAATACATCCAGATGGCATTTGTTTATTTAATAAATGTGACCTATTACTGTTAGCTCACTTATCTTCACAATAGCCCTGTAGAGCAGACATTATTCTCTAGATTTTACAGGTAAGAGTGGAAAGGCTGCCTCCTCCCCATCCACTGAAGATTACACGCAAGCCTGCTGAGTGACATTGCTGAGTGGGATCCCAGAGTGCCTGCACTTTCTTATGTCTCCCCAGCTGCAACCAGGATCACCTAGCTGTCTTTTGTTCTCTGAGGGAGGTGCTGGGGCATCTGACAACCCAGCATAACCCATCGAACAATAAGCTGTGATGTTTTCATAGGTGATAAGGTATAGAAGGTAACTTACTCCTCCTTGATAGACATTTCTACAGGGGTCTTTCAAAAAGAAAGCTTTTACCCAAGAGATGGAAATGTCAGGTACCCAGGGATAGATCCCTGAGAGGTGCATGAATCAAAACAGAAGCCATGGTAGCAGGAAGAGCATGTATCTGAAGTATGATGACCTGCTCAAATCAGCTTAATTCTTTTAGCCAAGGGGCCTCCTTTGTAAAACAGAAGAATAAAAAATAATATAGAGTTGCTGTATAGCATAAATGAGGCTAATGTGTATGAAAACACTTTTGTTGCATTAACAATAAAAAATAGTTTTTAAATGCTTATAGTTGTTTTAATTTTTTAATAAAAATAACAGTTATCGGAGCTATTACTTCACACCAGACACTGAGTGCTTCATATACATTAAGATTCTCGTTTACTGTGCCCAAAAGCTCTATTAGATACTATTATGTTATCCTTTCTCAGGTGAGCATACTGACTGAGGCTGGGGAGGCTTTGACCAGTCTTCGGTAGAGGAACCAGTGATAAATATGGTGCTTTAGAAAGCTTACTCTGTGTGACTGAATTAGTAAATGAATAAATGAGTGAACATTGCCAAAGCTCATCTACCTAGGCTTTTGTTTTCTGCAAGCTGGGTAAATGTCCTTCCCACCCCCAACCCCCCAACTCCACCCCCGCTCCCATCTCATACAGTCATTCTGGAGGAGGAAATGGCAACGCACTCTAGGATTCCTGCCTGGAAAAAAAATCCCACTGACCAAGGAACCTAGTGAGTACAGTCCATGGGGTCACAAAAGAGTTGGACACAACTGAGCAACTAAGTATGCATGGACATGTAATCATACAAAATAGGTAATTATATTACTTAATGGATAACAGACCTTTAGTGCAATCGGGATGTAAATCAATTAACATTTTTGAGGGATTTCTATGTGCTGTATGCTTCAGACTTATTATCAGGAATGCCGGGAGCCAGAACAAGGAATCGCACCCGTGACAGTCACGTGGCAGACTCACATGGCAGAGCATTTGAGTCTTTGGATTTCTCCCTGGTTTTTCCTGAGCATGTACCCCCCAAAACAAGAATTTGTCTGTTTTCCCACTATTTTCTGACTTTCTCTGGAAAAAGTTAATTCAGGGCTTTAGTCTTCTGCATTTGAAAGGAGTGTTTCAGCCCAACCCCCCTTTCATAATGCTCCAGCCTACCTAACAAGTTCCCCTGACCTTCTACAAGCTTGTGAATTGCTCACAACCTCCCAACTGTGAGGGGCACAAAAGCCTTAAAGTATCTTAAAGTTTCAGAGCCTTTTCAAATTCATATTGGTGACAGGATTTCACCATTAACTCAATGATTGCTGCCAGACCTCCTCATTTTTTTATCTATCAGGCACCCGGGAAGATGTAATCAATGTAAATGGGATATGGAAGAGGATATATAGTAGTTTTGATGTTAGCAATACTAGACTTTTGAGTAAATTACCTTTTCTTTTGCTATAAATCACTGTACTTCTTTTTATTACAAAATGCTGTATCTTTATTTAGTGTTTTCTGAGAGTGGCATTCAGACTTTGGAAAGATTAACACAAATGAGTCTTCTGGTTAACAAAACCTTATCAGAAGAGAGCCATAGAAATGTTAACAGGCCTCTTGGCCAGAAGATAATGTAAACCACCTGAGACCTTTTGTAATGGGAGAGTATGCAAAAAAGAAAGCCTTGTCTCAATGAGGGTCAGGACTGCTGCCCCTGCATAACTCTGCATATTCCATTATGTACAACTTGGGGTAAATAGGCTGATTTTGAAAAATAAAGTTCCTTTTGGAGTCTTGCACCGATGCTGGGCTTCCCCAGTGTCTCCTATCTTCTCTAATTTCTGGCTAAATTCCCATCTGAGGCGTGGAGGCTCGCCATGTCTACTTACTTGTCCTGGCTGCTAAGATCTCTAAGAGAGAGAGCCCAGGGCGGGGCACTCTCTGATATTCAAATGGACACCGGTGGCCTAACCTGGATGGTGCAAGCTCCTTGTCTGGAACTTTATTGGCTTTCCACGTAAACCAAGTTATTCAGCCTTCTTTTCTCCATCTTAATTTTCCTACTATACTATTTCTTCCTAATCTATTCTTATATTTCTAAATAAATAAGTTTTTCCTCGCCTACGCCATCTCCCCTTCGAATCACCCTGGATCCACCAGGGCTGGACCCCGGCAAGGCAAAGTGAAACTCATTACCCCATTTACAGATGAGGGTAAGAGATATCAAACAATTTACATCAAACAACAAAGACATCAGTAAGGAAAAGTCTGTATTTGGACTCAGGCCTGTCTGACAACAAAGCCCATCTCTTTCCTCTACTCTACAATCTATATTCTATGAACAAAAATATTTATTTTCTTTGAGTAATCATTTTCAAAGAGAAGGCAATTGCATAATTAGGTCAGTCATGTTTCAATATACAAGTTTTCCAAGGAAAACCAACATATTTTAACTTACACTATTATATCAGCATTCATCACATGTGCGTGCTCAGTTGTATCTGATTCTTTGTGACCCCAAGGACTGTAGCCAGCCAGGCTCCACAGGATTCCCCAGGCAAGAATACTGGAGTGGGTTGCTGTTTCCTCCTCCAGAGGATCTTCCCAACCCAGGGATCAAATCCATGTCTCCTGCATTGGCAGGTAGAATTTTTACCACTGAGTCACCTGGGAAGCTATAAGATTCATGCTAATTAAAGAAAGAAACTTGTCCATCATGTAAAGTTTCTTACTTAGAATATAAACGATTCAAGTGAAGGTACATCTGAACTGGAAAAATTACCTGAAAGGATACTGCTGAACGCTGACAGCGCTGCAGCCTCTGAGACTATTTTAACAAATGTTTGCTTTGATGCACATATTTCTCAAAAGCATGTAATCGAGGAGAATAAAAATAAAAGCTTATCCTCATCAGTAGGGGATAGAGGGAAAAGTCTTAAATGTGCAGACAAAAACAAATGAGTTCAAGCTCTTAATTGCTGGCTAATGTGGGTCAAGACAGTGATCTTTTTTTAACTGNCTGAATAGAGGCCAGGCACCATGCAAATGACGAGTGGCTTCATGTGATTCCTCTCCAGTCGATGCCGGTTTCTAAATCCTCGTCTGGAGCGGAGGCCGAAACCTGAAGTTTCCTCGAACGTGCTGACATGGGTCTTGGGTCCCTCTTGAGTGTCCACAGGGGAATGTGGCCTCATCTTGAGTGGAGACATGCACTTCCACTTTCCTCCTGTGCTGTTGCATCACTGCCAGGCTTCCTGTCAAGTTGACACAAGGACCCGTGTCTTTCCCTCGAGGGGCTACAGGGCTGTCGCACGTGCTACCATGGGGTGAGTTGATCCTTGGTTGCCAGTTGAGGCAGTGCAGGGAAATCTGGTTCATTTGGAGTGGACTGAGACTTCTGGCATTCTTTTGGCCTGGTGGCACGACCCCTCTTGGGTCCCTCTTGAGTGTCCACAGGGGAATGTGGCCTCATCTTGAGTGGAGACATGCACTTCCACTTTCCTCCTGTGCTGTTGCATCACTGCCAGGCTTCCTGTCAAGTTGACACAAGGACCCGTGTCTTTCCCTCGAGGGGCTACAGGGCTGTCGCACGTGCTACCATGGGGGTGAGTTGATCCTTGGTTGCCAGTTGAGGCAGTGCAGGGAAATCTGGTTCATTTGGAGTGGACTGAGACTTCTGGCATTCTTTTGGCCTGGTGGCATGACCCCTGGAGCTCCTCTCGACTGTCCTGTTAAGAGCACCTAATCCTGAGATGCAACGGGAATGCTGGGATCCTATCCTGAAGAAGTAGGGAAAGGAATCCTCATCTCGAGCTGAGGAGGGGACAATGGGGCTCCCCTTGAGTTGTGGCGGGACCCTCGGGGTTCCTCTCGAGGGGACCCGCATGTGTCGGGGAACTTCTTGAGTGACAGCAAGGGAGTGAAGGACCCTTTCGAGGTCCAAGAGGGAAGGTGTGATTTCCCTCGACATGCCACAACAGAAAAGGGCCTCATCTCGTCTGCAAGTGAGAACCTCCTTGTTATTGTCGATTTGTGGCAGGTCCCTCTCGAGTTATGAAGGGGACCTCAGGGACCTGCTTGTGTGGCCTCAGGAGAGGCCAGGCTCCATGCGAATGCCGAGGGGCTTCTCAGGATTCCTCTCCAGTCAGTGCCAGGTCTTTGTCCTCATCGGAGCTTAGGCCGGAACTTGAGGTTTCCTGGAATGTGCTGACATGTGTTTTGGGTCCCTCTGGAGTGTCCATAGGTGAGTCTGGCTTCGTCTCATGTGGAGACATACACTTCTGCTTTCCTCCTGAGCTGTTGCAGCACTGTTAGGCTTCCTGTTGAGGTGAAACAGGGACTTGTGGCATTCCCTCGAGGTGCAACAGGGCTGTCAAACGTGCTCCCATGCAGTAAGTGGATCTTCGGTTGCCAGTTGAGGCAGTGCAGGGAAATCTAGTTCATCTGATGTGAACTGAGACTTCTGTTGTTCTTTTGGCCTGGTGGCACGACCCCTGGAGTTCCTCTCGACTTTCCTGATGAGAGCATCTCCTCCTGAGATGTGACAGGAATGCTGGGAATCCTGTCCCGATGAAGCAGGGAAAGGAACCCTCATCTCGAGCTGAGTAGGGGACAACTGGGCTCCTCTTGAGTTGTGGCGGGACCCTCGGTGTTCCTCTCGAGTGGAGATGCGTGTGTCGGGGTACTTCTTGAGTCACAGTAAGGAGTGAAGACCCATTCGTGGTCCAAGAGGGAAGATGTGATTTCCCTCGACATGCCACAGCAGAAAAGGGCCTCATCTCGTCTGCAAGTGAGAACTTCCTGGTTTTATTCGAGTTGCAGCAGGTCCCTCTCGAGTTACAAAGAGGACCTCAGGGACACTCTCGTGTAGTGTCAGGAGAGGTCAGACTACATGCAAATGGCAAGTAGCTTCTTGGGATTCCTGTCCAGTCGGTGGAGGGTCCTAAATCCTAATGTGGAGCGGAGGCCAGAACCTGAGGTTTCCTCGAAAGTGCTGACATGGATCTTGGGTCCCACTGGAGTGTCCACAGGGGAGTCTGGCTTCGTCTCGTGTGGAGACATGCACTTCCGCTTTCCTCCTGAGCTGTTGCAGCACTGCCAGGCTTCCTGTCGAGTTGACACAGGGACCTGTGGCTTTCCCTCAAGGTGACACAGGGCTATCACACGTGCTACCATGGGGTGAGTCAATCCTTGGTTGCCAGTTGAGGCAGTGCAGGGAAATCTGGTTCATCTGGAGTGGACTGAGACTTCTGGCGGTCTTTTGGCCTGGTTACACGACCCCTGGAGCTCCTCTCGACTGTCCTGTGAGCATCTCCTCCTGAGTTGCGATGGGAATGCCGGGAAAATGTTCCCAATGAAAAAGGGAAAGGAACCCTCATCTCGAGCTGAGGAAGGGACAACAGGGCTCCTCTTGAGTTTTGGCGGTACCCTTGGGATTCCTCTGGAGTGGAGACGCGTGTGTCGGGGAACTTCTTGAGTCGCAGCAAGGGAGTGCAGGACCCTTTCAAGGTCCAAGAGGGAAGGTGTGATTTCCTTCGACATACCACAGCAGAAAAGGGCCTCATCACGCCTGGAAGGGAGAACCTCCTGGTTTTTCTCGAGTTGTGGCAGGTCACTCTCGAGATGCGATCGGGAACTCAGGGAACCACTCATGTGGCCTCAGAGGCCAGTGTCCATGTGAATGGCGAGGGGCCTCTCGGGATTCCTCTCCAATCGGTGCCGGGTCATAGTACTCATCTGGAGCTGAGGCCGTAACCTGAGGTTTCCTCGAAAATGCTGACACGGGTCTTGGGTTCCTCTGGAGTGTCCACAGGTGAGTCTGGCTTCCTCTCAAGTGGAGACATGCACTTCTGCTTTCTTCCTGAGCTGTTGCAGCACTGTTAGTCTTCCTGTCGAGGTGACACAGGGACTTGTGGCATTCTCTCCAGGGGCAACAGGGCTGTCACTCGTGCTACCATGGGGTGAGTCGATCTTCGTGGTGACAATCGGGGCAGTGCAGGGACATCAGGTTCATCTGGAGTGGACTGAGACTTCTGGTGGTCTTTTGACCTGCTGCCACGAACCCTGGAGTTCCCCTCGTCTTTCCTGTGGAGAGCACCTCCTCCTGAGCTGTGACAGGAACGCCAGGATTCCTGTCTGAATGAAGCAGGGAACGGAACCCTCATCTCAAACTCAGGAGGGCACAAAGGGCTCCTCTTGAATTTTGGCAGGACCATTGGTGTTCCTCTGGAGTGGAAACACGTGTGTTGGGGTAGTTCTTGAGTTGCTGCAAGGGAGTGAAGGACCCTTTCAGGGTCCAAGGGGGAAGGTGTGATTTCCCTCAACATGACACAGCAGAAAAGGGCCTCATCTCGCCTGGAATGGAGAACCTCCAGGTTTTCCTCGAGTTGTGGCAGGTCCCACTCGAGTTACAAAGGGGACCTCAGGGATCCGCTTGTGTGACCTCAGGAGAGCCAGGCTCCATGCGAATGGCAAGGGCCCTCTCGGGTTTCATCTCCAGTATGTGCTGGGTCTTAAGTCCTCGTCTGGAGCTCAGGTTGGAAACTGAGGTTTCCTCGAATGTTCTGATATGGGACTTGGTTAGCTCTGGAGTGTCCACAGAGGAATCTGGCCTCGTCTCGAGTAGAGATATGCACTACCGTTTTACTCCTGAGCTGTTGCAGTAGTGCCAGGCTTCACCTTGCTGTGCCATAGGGCTGTCACACGTGCTACCATAGAGTGAGTCGATCCTCAGGGTGACAGTCGAGGAGTGCAGTGAAATCTGGTTCATCTAGAGTGGACTGAGATTTCTGGTGGTCTCTTAGCCTAGTGGCATGATCCCTGGAGTCCCTCTTGACTTTCCTGTTGAGATCACCTCCTCCCGAGATGTGACAGGAATGCCAGGAATCCTGCCCTGATGAAGCAGGGAAAGGAACCCTCATCTCAAGCTGAGGAGGGGAGAATGGGGCTCCTCTGGAGTTGTGGTGGGATGCTCGGAGTTCCTCTCGAGTGGAGACGCGTGTGTCAGGTACTTCTTGAGTTACAGCAAGGGAGTGAAGGAACTTTTCATGGTCCAAGAGGGAAGGTGTGATTTCCCGTGACATGCCGGAGCAGAAAAGAGCCTCATCTCACCAGGAATGGAGAACCTCCTGGTTTTTCTCAAGGTGCGGCAGGTCCCTCTCGAGTTACGACAGGGATCTCAGGGACCCACTCGTGTGGCATCAGGCAAGGCTAGGCTCCATGTGAATGGCCAGGGGTCTCTCGGGATTCCGCTCCAGTCGGTGCCGGGTCCTAAGTCCTCGTCTGGAGCTGAGTTTGGAAACTGAGGTTTCCTTGAAAGTGCTGACACGGGTCTTGGGACCCTCTGAAGTTTTCACAGGGCAGTCTGGCCTCGTATCGAGTGAAGACATGCACTTCCGCTTTCTGCTGAGCCTTTGTACCACCTCAAGTCTTCCCGTCGAGTTGACACAGGGACCAGTGGCTTTCCCTAGAGGTGACACACAGCTGTCACACCTGCCATCATTTGGTGAGTCAATCCTCGGTGTGACAGTCGAGGCAGTGCAGGCAAATCTGGTTCTTCTGGAGTGGACTGAGATTTGGTGATTTTTTGGCTTGGTGGCACGACCCCTGGAGTTCCTCTCGACTTTCCTGTTGAGAGCACCTCCTCCTGAGATGTGACAGGAACGCCAGGATTACTGTCCAAAGAAGCAGGGAAATGAACCCTCATCTCGAGCTGAGGAGGGGACAACGGGGCTTTTCTTGAGTTTGGCGGGACCTTCGGTATTCCTCTTAATGGAGACGCTTGTGTCAGGGTACTTCTTCAGTCACAGCAAGGGACTGAAGGAACCTTTTGAGGTCCAAGAGTTAAGGTGTGATTTCCCTCAACATGCCGCAGCAGAAAAGGGCTTCATCTCGCCTGGACGGGAGAACATCCTGGTTTTTCTCGAGTTGTGGCAGGTCCCTCTTGAGTTACATTGGTGACCTCAGGGACCCGCTCATGTGGCCTCAGGAGAGGCCAGTCTCCATGCGATTTGTGAAGGGCCTCTTGGGATTCCTTTCCAGTTGGTGCCGGGTCCTATGTCCCCGTCTGGAGCTGAGGCTGGAACCTGAGGTTTCCTCCAAAATACTGACATCAGTCTTGGGTACCTCTGGAGTGTCTACAGAGGTGTATGGCCTCATCTTGAGTGGAGACATGCACGTCCACTTTCCTCCTGAGCTGTTGCAGCACTGCCAGTCTTCCCGTCGAGTTCACACACAGACCTGTGACTTTCATTCGAGGTGCCACAGGCCTGTCACACTTGCCATCTTGGGGAGAGTTGGTCCTCAAGGTGACAGTCGAGGCAGTGCAGGGAAATCTGGTTCATCTGGAGTGGACTGAGACTTCTGGCGGTCTTTTGGCCTGGTGGGACGATCCCTGGAGTTCCTCTCTACTTTACTGTTGACAGAACCTCCTCCTGAGTTTCAACGGGAATGTATCTCCACTTGATATGAGGCCAGACTTCCCTGCGGACACTCCAGAGTGACCCAAGAACCCTGTCAGCATTTTCGAGGTAACCTCAGGTTCCAGCCTCAGCTCCAGTCGAGGAATTAGGACTTGGCACCGACTCTAGAGGAATCAAGAGAGGGCCTTCGCCATTGGCATGGAGCCTGGCCTCTCCTGAGGCCACACGAGCCAGTCCCTGAGGTCCCCGTCTTAACTTGAGAGGGACCTGCTGCAACTCTACAAAAACCAGGAGGTTCTCCCTTCCAGACGAGATGAAGCCCTTTCTGCTGCAGCATATCGAGGGAAATCACACCTTCCAACTTGGACCTCAAAGAGTCGTTCACTCCTTTGATGGGACTCCAGAAGTACCCTGACACATGCCCCTCCACTCGAGAGGAACACTGAGGGTCTCACCACAACTGAAGAAGATCCCATTGTCCCCTCCTCATCTCGAGATGAGGCTTCCTTACCCTGCTTCGTTGGGACAGGTTTCCCGGCATTCTGGTCGCATCTCAGGAGGAGGTGCTGTCAACAGGAAAGTTGAGAGGAACTCCAGGGGTCGTGCCACCAGGACAGAAGTCTCAGTCTACCAGATTTCCAGATGAACCAGATTTCCCTGTACTGCTTTGACTCTTACCCGGAGGATCGGCTCACCCCATGGTGGCACGTGTGACAGCTCTTTGGCACCTCGAGAGAAAGCGACAGATTACTGTGTCAACCTCACGGGAATCCTGACAGTGCTGCTACAGCTCAGGAGGAAAGCAGAAGTGTTTGTCTCCACTCGAGACGAGGCCAGAATCCCCTGTGGACACTCCTGAGGGACCCACCGCCCATATAAGCATTTTCAAGGAAACCTCAGTTTCCAACCTTAGCTTCAAATGAGGACTTAGGACCCGTCACCAACTGGAGAGGAATCCCGAGAGGCTCCTCGCCATTCGAATGGAGCCTGGCCCCTCCTGAGGCCACAAAAGCGGTTCCCTCGGTTCCCAGTCGTAACTTAACAGGCATCTACTGCAACTCGAGAAAAACAAGGAGGATCTCCCTTCCAGGCAAGATGAGGCCCTTTTCTGCTGCCGGATCTCGAGGGAAACTACACCTTCCCTCTTGGACCTCTAAAGGATCCTTCACTCCCTTGCTGCGACTCAAGAAGATCCCTGACACACTCGTCTCCACATCGAGAGGAACACCGAGGTTCCTGTCACAACTCAAGAGGAGCCCCGTTGTCCCATCCTCAGCTCGAGATGAGGTTTCCTTTCCCTGCTTCATCGGGACAGGATTCCTGGTGTTCCCGTCACATCTCAGGAGGAGGTGCTCTTCACAGCAAAGTCGAGAGGAACCCTAAGGGTCCTGCCCCATGGAAAAATACCTCCAGAATTCTGAGTCCACTCCTGATGAACCTGATTTCCCTGCGAAGCCTCAAATCTCACCCCGAGGATCAACTCACCCCATGGTGGCACGTGTGACAGCCCGGTGGCACCTCGAGGGAAAGCCACAGATCCTGTGTCAACTCGAGGGGAAGACTGACAGTGCTGCTACAGCTCAGGAGGAAATCGGAAGTGCATGTCTCCACTCGAGACGAGGCCAGACTCCCCTGTGGACACACCAGAGGGACCCAAGACCCATGTCAGCACTTTCGAGGAAACCTCAGGTTCTGTCCTCAGCTCCAGACGAGGACTTCAGACCCGGCACCGACTGGAGCAGTATCATGAGAGTCCCCTAGCCATTCCCATACAGCCTGGCCTCTCCTGAGGCCACACGAGCGGGTTCCTGAGATGACCATCTTAACTCAAGAGGGATCTTTCGCAACTCGAAAAAAAACCAGGAGGTTCTCCCTTCCATGCGCGTTGAGGCCCTTTTCTGCTGCTGCATGTCGAGGGAAATCACACCTTGCCCCTTGGACTTCAAAAGGGTCCTTCACACCCTTGCTGTGACTCAAGAAGTTCCCCAACACACACGCCTCCACTCGAGAGGAACCCCGAGGGTCCCGCCACAACTCAAGAGGAGCCCCGTTGTCCCCTCCTCAGCTCGACATTAGGGTTCCTTTCCTTGCTTCATCGGGAACGGATTCCCGGCGTTCCTGTCGCAACTCAGGAGGAGTTGCTCTCCACAGGACAGTCGAGAGGAACTCCAGGGGTCGTGCCACCAGGCCAAAAGACCTCCAGAAGTTTCAGTCCACTCCAGATGAAACTGATTTCCCTGCACTGCCTCGACTGTCACACCGATGATTGACTCCCCTGATGGTGGCATGTGTCACAGCCCTGGTGGCACCTCGAGGGAAATACACAAATCCCTGTATCAACTCTACAGGAAGCCTGACCGTGCTGCTACAGCTCAGGAGGAGAGCGGGCGCTCATGTCTCCACTCAAAACGAGGCTGACTCCACTCTGGACACTCCATAGCGACCCACGACCCATGTCAGTACTTTCGAGGAAACCTCAGGGTCCTGCCCCAGCTCCAGACAAGGACTTAGGACCTGGCACTACCTGTAGAGGAATCCCGAGAGGACCCTCGCCATTCACACGGAGAGTGGTCTCTCGGGTCCCTGAGGTCCCCGTCATAACTCGAGAGGGATCTGCCACAACTCGAGAAACACCAGAAGGCTCTACCTTCTAGGCGCGATGAGGCCCTTATCCACTGCAGCATGTGAAGGGAAATCACACCTTTCCTCTTGGACCTCAAAAGAGTCCTTCACTCCCTTGTTTTGTCTCAAGAAGTTCCCCCACACACATGTCTCCACTCGAGATGAACCCAGAGAGTCCTGACACAACACAAAAGGAGCCCTGTTGTCCCCTCCTCAGCTCGTGATGAGGGATCCTATCCCTGCTTCGTTGAGAATGGATTGCTGGAGTTCGCCTCTTATCTCAGGAGGACGTGTTCTCCAAAGGACAGATGAAAGGAACTCCAGGGGTCATGCCACCAGTCCACAAGACCCCCAGAAGTCTTATTCCAATCCAGATGAACCTGTGCATGTGAAGGGAAATCACACCTTTCCTCTTGGACCTCAAAAGAGTCCTTCACTCCCTTGTTTTGTCTCAAGAAGTTCCCCCACACACATGTCTCCACTCGAGATGAACCCAGAGAGTCCTGACACAACACAAAAGGAGCCCTGTTGTCCCCTCCTCAGCTCGTGATGAGGGATCCTATCCCTGCTTCGTTGAGAATGGATTGCTGGAGTTCGCCTCTTATCTCAGGAGGACATGTTCTCCAAAGGACAGATGAAAGGAACTCCAGGGGTCATGCCACCAGTCCACAAGACCCCCAGAAGTCTTATTCCAATCCAGATGAACCTGATTTCCCTGTACTGCCTCAACTGTCACCCCGAGGATCGCCTCACACCATGGTGGCACGTGTGACAGCACTGGTGGCACCCCGAGGGAAAGCCACAGATCCCTGTGTCAACTCGCTGGGAAGACTGACAGTGCTGCTACAGCTCAGGAGGGGAGCGGGCATGCATGTCTCCACTTGAGACAAGACCTGACTCCCCTGTGAACACTCCAGAGGGGTCCAAGACCCATGTCAGCACTTTCGAGGAAACCTCAGGGTCAGGCCACAGCTCACAACGAGGACCTAGGACCCAGCACCGACTGGATAGGTATCNAGATGAGGCCTGACTCCCCTGTGGACACTCCAGAGCAACCCAAGACCCATGTCAGCACTTTCGCAGAAATCTCCGGATCTGGTCACAGCTCCAGATGAGGACTTAGGACGTGGCACTGACTGGAGAGGACTTCAGAAAGGCCCCTTGCCATTCGCACGGAGACTGGCCTCTCCTGAGGCCACAAGAGCGGGTCCCTGAGGTCCCCACCGTAACTCGAGAGGGATCTGCCACAACTCGAGAAACACCAGCAGGCTCTACCTTCTAGGTGCGATGAGGCCCTTTTCCACTGTGGCATGTGAAGGGAAATCACACCTTTCCTCTTGGACCTCAAAAGAGTCCTTCACTCCCTTGTTTTGTCTCAAGAAGTTCCCCCACACACATGTCTCCACTCGAGAGGAACCCAGAGAGTCCTGACACAACTCAAAAGGAGCCCCATTGTCCCCTCCTCAGCTCGTGATGAGGGATCCTATCCCTGCTTCATCAAGAATGGATTGCTGGAGTTCGCCTCTTATCTCAGGAGGACGTGCTCTCCAAAAGACACATGAGAGGAACTCCAGGGGTCATGTCACCAGTCCACAAGACCCCCAGAAGTCTCAGTCCAATCCAGATGAACCTGATTTCCCTGCATTGCCTCAACTGTCACCCCAAGGATCGACTCACTCCATGGTAGCACGTGTGACAGCACTGGTGGCACCCCAAGGGAAAGCCACAGATCCCTGTGTCAACTCGCTGGGAAGACTGACAGTGCTGCTACAGCTCAGGAGGAGAGCGGGCGTGCACGTCTCCACTTGAGACAAGACCTGACTCCTCTGTGAACACTCCAGAGGGATCCAAGACCCATGTCAGCACTTTCGAGGAAATCTCAGGGTCAGGCCACAGCTCATGACAAGGACCTAGGACCCAGCACCGACTGGATAGGTATCCTGAGAGGCCCCTGGCCATTTGTATGGAGACTGGCCTCTCCTGAGGCCACACCGACAGGTCCCTGAGGTCCCCATGGGAATTCGATAGCCATCTGCTGCACTCGAGAAACACCAGGAAGTTCTCCCTTCCAGGCACGCTGAGGCCTTTTTCTGCTGCGGCATGTCGAGGGAAATAAAACACACCTTCCCTCTTGGACCTCGAAAGCGTCCTTCACTCCCTTCCTGCGATTCAAGAATTCCCCAACACATGCTTCTCCACTCGAGAGGAATCCCGAGGCTCCCGCCACAACTCAAGAGGTGCCCCATTGTCCCCTCCTCTGCTTGAGATGAGGATTCCTTTCCCTGCTTCATCGGGAATGGATTCCCGGCATTCCCGTCACATCTCAGGAGGAGGTGCTCTCACAAGGATGGACAAGAGGAACTCCAGGGGTCACACCACCAGAACAAAAGACCCCCAGAAGTCTCAGTCCACTCCAGCTGTAGCTGATTTCCCTGCACTGCCTCAAATGTTTCCTTGAGGATCGACTCACCCATGGTGGCAGTTGTGACAGCTCTGGTGGCACCTCGATGGAAAGCCACAGATCCCTGTGTCAACTCCACAGAAAGCCTGACAATGCTGATACAGCTCAGAAGGAGAGCGGGCGTGCATGTCTCCACTCGAGACAAGGCCTGACTCCCCTATATACACTCCAGAGGGACACAAGACCGATGTCAGTATTTTTTAGGAAACCTCCAGGTCCTGTCACAACTCCAGACAAGGACGCAGGACNATGGAAAGCCACAGATCCCTGTGTCAACTCCACAGAAAACCTGACAATGCTGATACAGCTCAGGAGGAGAGCGGGCGTGCACGTCTCCACTCGAGACAAGGCCTGACTTTCCTATATACACTCCAGAGGGACGCAAGACTGATGTCAGTATTTTTGAGGAAATCTCTGGGTCCTGTCGCAACTCCAGACAAGGACACAGGACCTGGAACCGACTGGAGAGGAATCCCGAGAGACCCCTGGCCATGTGCACGGAGACTGGCCTCTCCTGAGGCCACACTAGCGGGTCCCTGAGATCCCCATCGTAAGTCGATAGGGACCTGCCACAACTCGAGACACACCAGGATGTTGTCCCTTCCAGGCGTGATGAGGCCGTTTTCTGCTGCGGCATGATGAGGGAAAATATATCACACATTCCCTCTTGGACCTCGAAAGGGTACTTCACTCCCTTGCTGCAACTCAAGAATTTCCCTGACACACGCATCTGCACTCGAGGGGAAACCCGAGGGTCCCGCCACAACTCAGGAGGAGCCCCGTTGTCCACCCCTCAACTCGAGATGAGGGTTCCTTTCCCTGTTTCTTCTGGATAGGATTCCCAGATTCCTCGGGAAAGGATTCCCGGCATTCCCGTAGCATCTCAGGAGGAGGTGCTCTCCACAGGATAGTCGAGAGGAACTCCAGGGGTCGTGCCAACACGCCAAAAGACCCCCACAATTCTGAGTCCACTCCAGATGAACCTGATTTCCCTGCACTGCCTCGACTGTCACCCTGAGGATCGATTCACCCCATAGTGTCACATGTGACAGCCCTGGTTGGCACCTCGAGGGAAAGCGACAGATGCCTGTGTCAACTCGACAGGAAGGCTGACAGTGCTGCTACAGCTCAGGAGGAGAGCGGCGTGCATGTCTCCACTTGAGACGAGGCCTGACTCCCCTGTGGACACTCCAGAGGTACCCAAGACCCCTGTCAGCACTTTCGAGGAAACCTCAGTGACCAGCTGCAGCTCCAGACGAGGACTTAGGACCCGGCACCAACTGGAGAGGAATCCTGAGAGGCCCCTTACCATTCGCATGGAGACTGGCCGCCCCTGAGGGGGATTTATTACCAAATCTTAACAGAAAATATACATAAAGCCATAAAAAAATGACATCATTAGGTAGCTGCACACACACCAGATGCAAATAAGCTGAGGGGAAGGGCTGTCAATCTGCCCTGGGTCCTCCGCACGCGGACACACACCCCCCGCCGGGCCGGCCCGCCGACTCCCAGCCCCTCATTAGATTGCTTTCCCCCTCGGGCCACAGGGCCGTGCGACACATATATAGACACAGCTAAGCGGCGTCCGGCATTATTTCTAGATGAGTGCAACTGTCAAAGCAATCCGGGTCCACCGGTCGCGCCGGCGCTTCCTGCGGGCCGAGCCCGCGGCTCCGCGCCGACCGAGGCTAACGGCGCCCTGCCCGGCGCGGCCCGCGCGCTCCAGACGGTCCCGACGGAGCCCGCGCTGGCGCTGCGGGATGAGCGGCGTCCGCGCGGTCCTACCGTCCGCCGCCTCAGCGCCGCTCCCACGGCCCCCGCTCCCCGCCCGCCGCCACACAAACACTTTACCCAGAATCCTGTCCATTTTTTCCTCTCTCCGAACCCAGGCAAACTTTTTATTCTAGACTTAAAACTCCCATTTTCAATAGAAGCTTCTTTTTTCTCTCTCCGAACCCAAGCAAACTTTTTATTTTAGCCTTAAAACTCCCATTTTCAATAGAATCTTTTTTCTGTCTCCGAACCCAAGCAAACTTTTTATTCTAGACTTAAAAATTCCCATTTTCAATAGAATTTTCCCTAAGGACTTCTTACGTCTTTTTTTTTTTTTTCTTTTTTAAAGAAGCTACACAGTTCCCCATCCAAAACCAAACTCAAACCCCCCAAAGCCAAGTTGAAATTCAGAACATGCATGCGGTGATGTACTGTGTAGTTTGGGGAGGGCAACTTGTGCGCTCCCTAACAATCTTATTTTTGAGACCAGAAGTGCACACACACACATCAAGCAAACTTTTTATTTTAGACTTAAAACTCCCATTTTCAATAGAATCTTTTTTCTGTCTCCGAACCCAAGCAAACTTTTTATTCTAGACTTAAAAATTCCCATTTTCAATAGAATTTTCCCTAAGGACTTCTTACGTCTTTTTTTTTTTTTTCTTTTTTAAAGAAGCTACACAGTTCCCCATCCAAAACCAAACTCAAACCCCCCAAAGCCAAGTTGAAATTCAGAACATGCATGCGGTGATGTACTGTGTAGTTTGGGGAGGGCAACTTGTGCGCTCCCTAACAATCTTATTTTTGAGACCAGAAGTGCACACACACACACCCCAAAAAACAAACAAAAAAAAAGGATAAAGTACCGAATCCACGTTATGGTGGAAAATCCTTGCCAGTTGAATATGAGACTTTACACAGGTCTCTGCAGAAGAGAGTGTTTAAACCAGTGCATAATGATTAGCAAATCGTTTAAGTATATGGGGGGAAGATTTCATTTTCAGTGAAATTTCCAACTTCATCATTAGAATTTACTTTCTAAAATACACAGTGTGTATTGGGCAGCATTGTAATTTAGATAGCATAGTTAAGTCTTGTTTAAATCTTAATGTAGAGGAAGTTTGTTCTTGTTGTTAATCATAACTGGATTGATATGTTCTGAGCTTTGGGGGAAGGGGGTTGTTAGGCCTTTTTAGGGAGATAATTTTTTATCCTCATCAGGAAAATGAACTTGTATGCTCTTGAACCTTTCCTTCTGAAAGACTTAGTGGAGCTAAGATGATTCTTTTTAGTTTTCTGCTCCAACAGTATGAAAGACTTTTCTCCTCCCAGCCCAATGGTATAATTCGTAGTAGTCCTCCCTCTGTAAGGTTTTGCCCTACAGTTTCAACAGTTAAGTTAGTCCAGCTAACCCTAACAGTTAGTCCAGCTAAGATCTGGCCAACAACACTGTGAAGTGTAAGGTAAAAAAAAGTTAAGATTTTGCTGACTTTTAAATTCACATGTTAAATCTTAACATTATCAATTTTTTAATTGCTTGTAGAATTTAATTACCTAGAGAAGATTCTGTTTCTAATAAGTGAGGATCTGAATTTAATATTTTTCCATCCTTTTTAAAAGTATATGCAACAATATGCCTGCCTTATTTGAGGACATGATAAAATGTACCCAAAATGACTTAGGACTGTCTGACTCCTCAGAAGAAGAACTTTAAAAAAAAACCTCATTGTTTTTATATTATGAATCGATTTCAGCAAGTTTTAAAACTGATAGTATCTGTGTTTGGTACACAAGTGCTTTAATTAGTTCTCATAATTTTAATGATGCTAAGTTAAGGTGATCTTTCTTCAGTAGTCTTATATGAATATCTTTTGATGTTATTTTAGCAGAAACAACATAGGTGGAAAAATCAAAACATCATTTTATCCAAGTCCTTGAAATGTATAACTCCAACAATGTCAAGCATGTTGGTCTGCAATCTTTTCTGTTTTAGTAATGGTGAACTGTGTTAACTAATGGTACCTTCCACTGACAGGCTTTGAGAATTGATACGAATTATATGTATTCAAAGTGTTACAAATTGTGTGGTGTTTTCAGTATCTGAAAATGTTCACAGGGAACTAATTTTATTGTTTGTTTGTTTTTTAATCAGCACTTGTACAGTAGTCAGTTTGTAAAGCTTCTCCAACTGAATTAGAGCAAATACGCTCGGGTTATAAACCAAATCACTCCTATTCCTTCTCTTCAGTTTTCTCACCTCTCTTTAAAAACTTTACTGGTAACTGGAGTAAATCACTGTTTAAATTGCCTTTGAAACTACTGTGTTGTTAGGCCTTATTTAACTACCTATAGAGAGCTATTTGCAAACTTAAGTTGTGTAAATATAGTTTATACTTGTGGATCTAAGCTGTTGCCACCGGGAGAGAGCTGGGCAACCCACCCTAGACCTCCAGCTGATTATTGGTAAGATTCCTTGCAATGGGGAATTTCTTATAACCTGTTGATTATAGGTTTCTTGCTATGAATATAATACTATTATATTCACCTCAATTTCCCCAGAATAACAACAGTCAGTTGGTAGTAGCCTGCCTGCTTGAACGAGATAAGGGTTAACAAAGTTTCTGCTCTGATCTCCCATTCTGATTTCTTTAGACAAGTTTTCAGCAGAGGAGAGGTTTAAAGTTTGGAAGTGGGCTTTTATCTTTCTTTTTTTAATTGTATAGTGAGTTCTTAGAAGAAGTGTAATGGGAAGCAAGGAGTTGCTGATAAATCTAAGGTTCAGAATAGTCCTGTTAAAACTTAAAAGCCAAATCCTGGCTTTGGAGCTTTCTAAAGGTACATAACCATACAGCCATTAAGGGTTTTCATGGATATTTGAATGGGGAAGGAGGAGATGTACTTGTAATAATTGTTCTTTTCTCAAGTTTCTACCTTGTGCTTCAACTTGGATTACATTATTGTTTATACCAAAAGAAAACGCAAGCACAGGAGTTTCCTGTATATGATATATTTCTGTTTACTATTTTAAAATAAAAAACAATTTTCCCAATATTCAGTGATGTGTTATTCTTGTTCAGAAGTTCATTTTATCACACACAGAGGTCAATAAAAGCAGAAATTTAAAAAGAATGATGGGACAGCATTTATCAATATTTTAAACCTTATAGTTGCTTATTATTACTATTATTATTGCTGTAAAGTACTATCCTAACTTTAGTTGAGTTACTCTTTAGGTTGGAACTTTAACAAAGCTAACATTTGTTTTTAAGACCTGAAATATCTCCTTAGCTACAGGAAATTAGAACCTGTTGTTAAACTATCATTTTATAAAATATGCTTTACTATATATGGTAAGCAGATGTGTTTTCCAGAAGGAGTCTGCTGAGATTAAATTGCTCCCAAATCCCTGTATAGATCCTGGATGTGTTATTACCTCTAATCTAAAAATATCTTGTTTACATGTATTTCACAGCTTTTCCTCCTTTAAAACCTGTAACTCCTTTGAGGGAGGGTGGATAACAAAATAATGTTTCCTGTATTATCAGTGCTAATAAATTAGAATGTTTCATTTTTCTCTGGATTACCTGGATGGGGGGGTGGGGTTCCAATCCAGACACAGGTGTGTCTTCCCTTGCAATCATAGATTGTAACTGTAAACTGACAGGTTCCTTTCAGTGTCTGTAATCTTAGCTCATTTCAGAAAGATTACTATTACAGAAAGTCTAAAATTTTCTCAAAAACTTTGCCTATGCCTCTATAGAGAAAAAATTAAAAGTCTTTAAATAAATGTAAGATAGTCTCATTTTTGAAATATGGGTGGCAAAAAAAGGATAATAGTGGTGGTTATTTCATGATTACTTATTAGGAGGTATAATAATATAAAATAAAAGACTCCAGGAGGTACCCCCTTTCAAAAATTGAATACTTTCCTTCCTTCCTTCCTTGTATAGTGTGACTGAGTGGGAGTCTCTTGAATTGTTCATCTTCCTTTTATCTAATATTCTATTAATCTCCAAAAAGATCAGTTTGAGTCTGGGAAAGGGTTTTTAATCAACACTTCACAGAGCTTAAAGCTACCCTACCTAAAGCGTCAGCTTTGTTAGGCGGTTTTAGGTTCAAAGCACTGCAACTGTCACGCACTGTACTAAAAGTAAAGAATGTACACCAAGTGGAAGATGTTGAAAAGGGAAAGAGCACAAAGTCGATTAACAGAGATTCGAGAATAGAAGTAGCCATCAAAGCATTCCAGCGTTTATCTCAAAATCTATGTAGGGTTAAAAAAAAAAGGCAACAATGATAGTCTTAAACCTCACATTCGGAGGGATGGATGTTGATTTAATTGATTCATTTGGATCGATGTTTTTAAAGCTTCACACCACTGATCTTTCATGTAGTGATGTCTTTAGCAGTCAGTGGTCTGACATGAGCCTTCTCAGATTTCATCAGTGGAGCTCTCTGTGACATCCGAAATTATGCAACAGCCTGCGCAATGGCGACTCTGGAATTGGGAGACCTTGATGCCAAAGAGCATGGTTACCTTCAAGAACTCTTGTTAATTCTTAGCACAAAGATTTTAGAGGAGTGGTAATTATAAATGAACCTTAAAGGTTAAAGTCACCAAATATTATGTAGTGGGCTTTAATTGCTAGATAGGAGAAAATCGTCCTGAAAGTTTGACCATTAAGTGGATATCATGCAGTGACCAGCCTTTTCCCTTTGAATGGAAAAAAGCTTGAAAATGGAAATTGGACTTAATCCATGAGGCCTTCCAGGCAACTTTTCCCAGTCCTTTGCCTTGATATTTGTTAAAAAAAAAAAAAAAAAAAAAAAAACCTTTCACTATATTCTTTGTATTGTTGAGTTCTATTTGAAACAGACATGAAACATGTTTCTAGAGAGAAATCTAGAGAGGCCCTGCATTTTTCTTTCCAGATCATTCCACTTTTTCTTCCTTGGCTAATGCATCGAGTAATATGGGAGACTGTCATAGGTAAAATGATGTTGAACTGTACTTTGTAGCCAGCCTGCCGTACCAATACAAAGAATCTGAAATGAAAAGACAACCAACAACCCCACGAATGATATGTCTCTTTTTAAAGTTTACAATTTGAATAATGAACTTGGATAGAAACTTGGCAGGAAAACAAACCATGGCACCATCACATCACCAACCATTTTCACTTTTCTGTCCAATTTCAGAGTGCATGTGTTTGTGAGTATTTCACTAGATCAGTGACAGCTCTTTATTTGCATAATTATATGCTCTGGTCTGAAGAGAAAACTAACCCCCAAATTTCATGGGTCACCAAACTGCAACAATCAATGTTTTATCACGTTGCTAAGCAAAATCTAAGAAGCTATATGAAGTTTCTTGGGGAGTTTTTACTCCTCAGAAAATTAAAGAGTTTTCCCCTCCTGAATAGATTCAAAATCTTTCCAAGTTCTTTGTAACTGAATTCTGTTTGAAGGCAAAACTAGAGATTAACATGTAGATCTGGGTCTTAAACTGACTAGCATTACTTCAAAGTGGCTTAAGAAGAGCAGCATTTTTGGAACGCTAAACTTTTAAATTCTAAGTATTGCCCTTCATACTATCAGGTAAAAATTATTGGTCAAATTATGATGAGCCAAATTGAAGTCCAAATTAACTGCAATTGAATATAAAGTTCACTTCCTTTTTTGAAATACTAAGGGTTTTTTTAAGACCTAACAGAAAAATATGTATATATGCATATATGTCTGTGTGTATGTGTACACACAGACACGTACATATCCATTCATGGGGTATATGTGGCCATTCCACCAGGATAGACAACATATACAATATGTGTATGTCTCTTCAGTGCAAGTAGGGTACTCCATATATGTTGGTCATGAGGATTGTTTATAAATTTTCTTTCTCTTAAATAAACTTTTCATGTTGCAATTCTGCAAGACATTGTAATAAACATTTTTGAATACCTCAAGTTCATTTGCATCTGTAAGTTATCTGTATGTAATGTGTGTAAGTGTTTAAGTTTGGCTTTATTTCATTAAAGAAGAGTTGATATAAACCGTTGGTGTCTTCAGTTTATAGGCAATCAGCCAGACTTGAAATAAAGTACAACACAGAGACACATGCAGAGAGTGTTTGTATGGAGTTATTCAAAATCCTGGAAAATATACTTTTACCTAGGCTTTTAAGGAGTATACTAGGTGCATGATTTAATTCTATTGCAAAAGGACTAGGTCTATATTTCACTTAAAAGCATATAATCCAATGCCTTTTTAAAAAGTGACCTGTTACTAATAATAAATTAACCATTTCTTTATCAGGTAATTTACTTTCATCAAGAAAAACATTAGAAAAAGAGAAACATGAGCTAAAAATTTTAAGAATTGCATGGTTTTGAAGTATTTTATTCTGTCTTGGAAAGGGAGGAGAAGTCTTTAGGTCAGGCATCTGAAATTTCCCAAAGTGTCCCATTATTTCAAGCAAAAAAGAAACCAGTCTCTCCCGAGTTCTTGATTAAAGTTGAATTACAAGTGGAAAACTCTTCTTTTTTAGTGCAAAAACTTAAAACATCTGCTTATCAGGGGCACACCGCATCTCACCTTGTTACTGTCTTTCCAAAATACTCTCTCTGCACCACCCTTCATCTACCTCCCCAGAAACTGCTGTTTGTCTTAGATTCCTCTGCATGAAAATTCCTCAAAACTGAATCTGTAAAAACAAAGTTTAGCTTGTTTTGTTCGAATGAGCTGGTAAGCAAATGAGTCAACACTGCTGTCTGACTAAGCCGTAAAGACTGAAAAATAAAGAGTAGAACCCTTCTCAATTACCACTTAAAGATTTATAGGTTGGGGATCTATGTGCCTCTGAGATCAATTTGCATTTTATTTTTAATGTATAAACTTAAAAGGAAAATAATAGACAATATGTATACCTAATTACTTTTTTTTCCCTCCGTGTGACCTTTGTGGGACCTTACGATGAGTTTCAGATAGGGGTCAGTTTTCTCTTCTGCCTGGGACACAGAAAAATCTGTTACTTCATGCAGAATTCCACACATGGAGCAATTGCCCCTGCAGCTGAAAGGGCGAGCTTTCTCTCTTTATCGTTTTCATTTCTTTTTGCTCAAGTACTACCTAATCCCATTGTGCCTGAAAAAGGTCCCTCTGATTCAGTGCATCTTCATGTGCCTCCACAGAGTTTCCCAAAGGGTGGTTTTCTTCTTTGTTTTAACTATAATTACATGGCTTTTTTCCAATAAATGTTCCTACCTTCTCTGGGTACTGATAATCAGGATTTATCAACTGAAGAAATATTGATGGTTTGCTGTGATGGTTTTGGTTTGGAGATTTGGGGGCGACTGGGAGTAGGGGGGGCGTTGCTTTTGCTTTTTTTTTTTTTTTTGCTTTGCCTCAGTAAATTACTTAATATCATCCCCTGGAATAGCCATCTCTAAAAATAACCCTAGCACAGAGTGTCACAATTTGGCTTTCATACAGTTTCAAAAGAAAACCATTAAAATTGCATTGATCTCACAAATATTGATCTCATGCTTGATATCAAATATCAAATGAGATGCTGTCAGTTGCTGCTGATCATTGTGTCAGCTGTTTGAATTCTTGTCCCTTCTTCATTGTCACATGGATTCAAGTTGCTAAGGCTAACATTTTTCATGCTAACACAATTAGCCATGTTTTTCACATTTCTGGTTTGACCAAACATTGTTAATATTCTACCTGAAATTTCATCACATAGTTTCACACACACACATTACACACACAAACTTTTTGTAAAAAACATGTATTTTACACATATGTAAAACCTATTTTTTTCTCTCTTTCTTAAAAGAAGTGTGCTTTGCTTCCTAGATAAGCAATGTTTCTATTTAGTTCTTTATTCTAATTTTGAAATACTTTCTATTTGTATACTGCTTTCTTTCTGGACACCTGTCTTTTAAGAAATCTAATTTAAGAGAATGCAGTTATCATAATACCATTTTGAAGCTTAAAGTAAAACCAGCCATTTCAGATTCACACACACACACACAACAATACATAAACCACTTCTTTTATTCTTGCTAACAAAAAACATAACTGCAGTATTTGGCTAGCATGAAGTTTAGAGAATTATTTAAATATATGATATTAAAAAAATAATTTCTCAGCTCATATTATCTAATGGGCTAAGTCATGCTGTTGTATTAGTATACGGTATCAAACCTGAAAATAGCTAAGTGCCTTTGGATATGTTTAAAGTCTCAAATCACCCTTTCTTCTTTCCTCCTTCCTCTTTACTTTGTATGTCAGTAATTGATAATTACATTACTTTGAAAAATTGGAACACTAAGGAGGAAACCGTCTTGTAATGACCAGTTACCGCTGCTGACTCAGCTGTGCAGACAGAGAAATAGGTAGAACTCTCGAAGAGAGCTGTTTAAATTATACATTATGCGTATTTTCCACATTCATGGGAAGAAAAAAAATCTCAGCCGCTGAAGTTTTCGGTTTCTCCGTCTCTTTTTTTTTTTCACACCTGAGCTCGGTTTGGGTGCCGCAAAAAGAAGCGAAATGAAGCCGCGTTCTTCCCAGCACCATGGACAGCACCCAGCGCGCCCCCTTCCCGCTCCCCTCCGCCAGAACCCCGAAGTTCCAGCCCTCGCCTGATTCCTCTTTCTGACCACCCCCTCACCGTAGCAAACTGGCTCAAAATCTTACGATCTGAGCCCAAAGCGACAATGGGTTTTAAAAGTCTACAGTTCGTGGGTGGAGAGGCTTGCTTGCTCCGTGCCCGGTGTTTACTAGAGTGCCCCAGAGTTGACACACCATTTGCCTGCTCCCCGAATTTGCATCTACTTTATCATGAAAGCAGCGCCACTCTCAGTCGCTTGTGGTAGAAGTCTTAGCCGCAACTTTGACCAACTTTTCACCACCACCTCTAAGCTGGCCAGAGCTGTACCGGCTCACCGCTTTACAAGCTCTGTACTATGAGCCTCATCCTCCCTGGGCTGGTGATCTCAGCCGCGAGAGACCTGAGGTCCGAGAGCTGTACGTCCAGACCCACGGGGCCCTCCGTCGCACGGCTCTGTCCGGGGCTAGAGCCGTCTCCCGGGATGCGCCCAGGTGTTGGTTCATTACCGCCCGGTAGCCGGTGGCTCTGCAGCGGGCGCCCGGTCCGCGGCGTGCTAAAGAGCTTGCCAGAAACTTATCTGACAGCACTAAAGAGGGGCCGCGCCTCAGTACTCACCGCGACCTCTTTTCCTACTTTCAGACCTCAACTCCAAGATTCAAATTTCCCCAGGTCTCCCTGTTTGGATCTCCGTTTTACCGTAGGGTTAAGCAAAGTACAGTAAAGATCACTTTCCGCTGGTGTCTTTTCATTGCGTCATCTCCCTAGCAACATATAAGTCAGCACGCTTAAGACTAGTTTTTAAAGTTTCCTCCTGCACCTTCCTTTACTGAAACTTGCCTCACTTGTTGGACTTTGAGTGAAATCTCTTCCCTGCCTCCTGAACCCTGTTCTAATCATCTACTCTCTTGAATCGACTTTGAGGACGAAAGTATTCCATTCTGAGTAGGCAAGACGGCCAAAACCAAATTTCTATTAAAATATCGATTGTACAAAAATCGTTTCAAATCAGCTTGATCCAAACTTGATCAGAATGGGCCAGGAAAGTGAAAAGGGGAAAGATTTTGGTATCTTACGATAGGGGGTTTCTTTCCTCTAAAATAGCCTCGATAAACTGATTACAAAACTGCCTTTGTATAGTAACGTGAATTACAATAGGTTTCAGGATAAAATGATCCTCTATTTGCCACAATTTTTATTGTGTGTATTACAATGAAAATTTTCTGTGAATTCCTCAGTTTAGCGGTAAGTCAGCTTCAAAACTCTATTGTTCTCTCTCTTAAGACATACAAATATTAAATATTTCACAATTTAGTCTGTTTTCTCACACAAAATGAGAAATGTGCTGCTTGCACAAAATGTTTGCCCCTTTTTTGGTGTGCAAAGTCACTCCTGAGTTATTCCCAAAGATAATTTTTTTCCTCATAGTTTGGTCAATTTTGTGGTCTCAAGAGTCGTTTTGTCCAAACTCTAAGACAAGTCCGTGCTGCAAAAGAAACTCAGCCACGCTGGGAGCTGTTTTACACTAGCGGCATGACCCTGTGAAAACAGGCAAAGGCAGCGTGGCAGCTGAAGTGTGCAGGACGGCAAAGGGGACCTGTTGAATAATCGTGACTCAGAGATTTGAATATTCGTGGCCAGAATCCACCTCCCCGTGGTGAAACTACAACTGAAACATCATGATAATGTTTGAATGTCTTTGGTTGGTATATTTTCCCAGAGCTAATTCTCTGAATTGAGCTTCCATCCTTGGGTAAATTCATTCTGACATACCGAGGTTCGGTAACAAGAAAGAGAATCAGGTGTGGAGGACATGGGGCTTTCCTCTGTGGTTCAGTGGAGATTTGTGAGAAGTACAGAGCAGTTACTGAACTCCTGGGTGCCTAACATTTGTTCTTTCAGTCTGGGTTTTGGGGAACTTCTTTCCTTGACTGGAGATTTTTCCTTATGACCTGGGGACAGAGTGGCTAAGATTCCTAATTTATTAATCAGGAATTTCTTACTTTAAAAAAAGTGTATTCTTGACACAGTTTCAGAATGACTTTTCTGGGTTAGTCTAAATCAGAAACTCCCAGACCTAGGTGGATATTTCAGGACCACCTTTGCCAGAGAAAAACGTGGTGAAAAGAAGTACAAGAAACCTCCTTTTAAGGAGACAAATCACAATCGAGACACTGAGTGATAATGATTAGGTCCCCCTGAAAGGAGGTCTCCAGTGATGTTTGCTCACCACCTGTATGTGTTCAATGAAACTTTAAACCATTTTACAGCAGATGGCCACCCCCATACACCTTATTCCAAACTTTTATTTTAATTCCAATCCCACTCTTCCAGAGGATTGCTTCTGTCCTATTTATTTGTTCTCCTTCAAAGTCATTTAAAATAAGTTTCCTGTCTCTTGCGCATTTGTCAATGTCAAATATACGCTATTTAGTTAAAGAAAAGTGTGTCTCACATGTTATAAAAGAACAGATTTCTTTGTTTGGTTTCTTGGAAATCAGTAATCTCTTAAACACTTTCCAAGACCCCCTGGGGAGGAGAGCCATGTAAACAATAACTACCAAACTTCAACATGACAATGTTAGTTAAAATCTGCAGGATGATCATTCAAATTCAGGTAGGTAATAGGGAGTGACTTCCTATCCCGAGATAAGAAGGGACCCAAGGTGTCTTCTGCAACTTGCCTAGGGAGCTAGCCATCTTGGAGAATCCGGAGGTAATTCTAAACTAGCTTACCTGGCATCTTAATAGCTAGACTGGTCATCAAATGACTGAGCTGGGAGATGGTTGTATGACCACAGGGAGGTTGCAAAATACTTACCCCATTAAAAAAAAAAAAAGAAGCATGATTCAGTCTTTCCTGACATAATTAAAGGTGTGGGTAACACTTGCTTATTTTGTCTCATCATGTGAAAAAAAAATCACCTGCACCTCTGATGAATAAAACTTTAAAGTTTCAAATAAATCCAACAGTTTAATTTCTGCTTTTTAAAGTTAGTGTGTATGTGAAGAAATAGAAAAGGCATTAAAGCAACTGAGTTACACATTAGCTATCTAGCAGTTTAACATTAGAGAACAGAATACACCTAGTTTTTCAACTTACCCAACTTTTAAAACTATATGTGTTCCTGGAAAGTAATACCTGATTGGATTAAATTTGCCGGAGATTGTAAACTAAGCTCTCAAGAAGGTAATAAAATATATTAACTCTCTTGAGTAAGTGGTTGGGAGGGATTTATAAGCATTAGAGGATCCGGTGATCCACTGGAAGCACAGTTTACTCAATTTTGAATTTTCCTGATCAACTTTCAACCCTGAGAAAACGAGAGCCATTTGCCTAACTTAATCTGGAACGTATGTTTGCACCAGTAGCAGGTTTTTTGGTTTGTGGTTGGGGCTGATCAAGTTGTAAATTTTCCGCTTTAGGTTTTCAGCGCCTGCTAGTTTCAGCCTAACACCTAGAGAGAGGATTTGCGGGGTTCTCCACCAAAGCAGCCATGGTTTGACAAAAGGTTTCCAAACCACCCAGCTCTGAGTGTTACCGATTTTCCTGAAGATGGGACATTTCTATACAAATTAGTTCTCTGAATCCAAAAGACAAGTAACAAGTTACATTCTCTTTTGTCAAAATGTTTGTAAAATACCTACATGGAGGGTCCCCCCCCCACCCATTTGCCTTCCTCACCTGCAATCTTTTCTTTGAGGGACACACAACGGTTTGAGAGCAGTGAGTGCTGTGAAAGTGACATCTTCATTCGACAAAACAATATCAGGTCCTTTTGGCTCATCTTAATTTTTTTCCATCAGAAACAGAACTGTTGGTATTCTGTGTCTTTGTGCTTCCACACAAAGGATTTTTTTTAAAGTGTTTTGATATCTGAGAAGAATCACCTCGTGATTAAAATAAATATACATTTAGAATCCACAAATCACCCTTTACAAGCTTTATGGTAGCTTTTATTACTAATATTGAAACACATGACTTTATGGACCTGAAGTTTAGTATTTGGTCTTTAAACAAATGATACTACTTTAAAATCAATGCATGGCATACCATAATGATAAATCAAAGCAGTAAGTTTCCTAAGACTAGCTTGACTCATCTTGAAATGGAAATAGGTATTAGTGGTGGGAGCGGGAGGTTAACTCTTGGTGGTAAACCTCAAGGGCTGTAACTAACTGTCTGGACCTGCTGATTTATCTTCTTCCTGAAAACCTCAATCAGATTACTGGAGGAAAAGTTACCCAAGTGCTTTTTGAAATGCATCAGAACTGGTAATTGAGCCATAAATGTGCCCTAAATTCAGGTGCAGAGTTGCACTAAATTTTATTATTATACAGATGAAGGTGGGCAGCTCCCATCTGGGCACTACCTTAATCAAAAAGTGAACAAGGCTGACAGAAACAAGGGCAGTTAGAGCATTACCAGCACTGTGCTAATCAAATGCCCACAACTAGTTGAGAACAACGGTGCTAAAAAGCTGCTTTAATTCTGAAACGCAAAGTCCTGAGACACCGAGCGCCATCTAGCAAGCAAAGTTAGAATCAAAGTCAAGCACAGAGCACAGAGCAGCTAGGGAATTGGGAGGTAAAGGGGGGCTTGAGAGGCACTCGCTGCGACTTAACCACTGGCTCCATCTCACCTGAACCCAGCGCCACTCTCGGGGTTTCTGCTCTTCGCCCCACCAGCCAGCTCAAACAGACTTAACTCCTGAGGTGAGACAGACCCTTTCTGCCTCAAGCTAAGGCTAAAGGACAGCTCCTCACAGGGTTGCTTATTGTCTTTAATTAGAACAAGCGGCCTTGCCGTTTCCACCATCCCCACCTCCAAAACCAGCGCGGCGGCTAGCTAATTCTGCACCTTCCTCTCCAGATGGGGACAAAGATCAGTGCCTAAAGGCTCACCTTGGGCTGACATGACTCCCAGGGCTTCGGCGCAGAGGAAAGCACATCGCTGGGAAATCCTAGCACGATTTGAGAAGTCATTCTGAGTTTATAAGGCTGCCTAGACGTCTCCTGACAGGCGATTCGAGCCATCTCTGAGTGGCATGAGACACAGATTTCCTTAACAAGGCACGGCTGGTCATGGAAACTGGATGCTGCCTTCAAAATATAAAGAATATAACTTTATTCTTCTCCAGGCAACCAGATCTTTGATATCTCCTTTGGCTGAAGCAAAGTCCAAAGGTGGCCAGCATGCTGCCAAATAGCCCTGTTAGTTTGTAGCTTGAGGGGGGAAAACAGCACTTTCCCCATTTTTAAGGGTTTGAATGATGTTACCTAATTATATGAATATTCTGTGGAACTGAACTAACAAAACACAGCTTCTGAGATTTGTGATGTGAAGAAAATCAAGAAAAAATCGCTGGTTTCTGGATAGGCAAAAATGCCATATTTTTCCTTTAAACTAAGTCAGTCTGAATTCAGAAGACTAAGGGGTTCATCTCATGTCTGCTTTCTAAAGTACTGCTGTTGGTTCTTTCCAGAATTTCATTTACAGATTGGTGGTGGGGGAAATCCATGTATATACATGTTAGCCTTAAACTACTCCAAATTTCCTGCTACTGAATATTGTCTTTATAATAACTCATTGATTCAGAGAATACAGAATGCAGAGCTTGGGTTTTCTATTGTTCTGTCCCCTGCCCCCACCCCACACATACAAATTTTCCCAGTGAAGTGTTTTGAAAAAAAAAAAAAAAAAAAAGGAAAGAAAAAAAAAAACCTAACCAACCAACCAAACAAAAACCTTAGGAAATGAATATTAAAATATTCCAAATGAGTTTCAAATGCTACCCCAATCTCAGGTTTGCCTCTCAGTGAAAAAAGGCATGGCATAATAGATATGAAATAGCAATTCTCTATTTTCTGCTAATCTATTTACAGTGCAAAACAGCCACATTGAGAATCAAGGAACGCTAGATAAGAATATACTCGAAATGTTCATTAAAACATCTCCACAGGTTATAGTATTTACAGGAAAAAAAAAACAAACCCTAAAATCATAACCCACTTAACAAACCTAAGCCAGTAAGGAGCTTAAGCGACAATTCACAAAACATGTAAAACGTTTCTATGAAAACTCCTTGTCTTCTTATGCCTCAAAACACATGTAAAGATCTGAAGATGGAAATGGTAGGTACAATTCACACTGCTTCCTCTTCCCTTTTTCCTCTCTGAAGTTCAGAGAAGTTTCCAGGCCAGTCTTGCCTCAGATCACAATAAAAATTTAACTTTTTTTTTTGTTATTGGTGTCTAGTTAAATAGCACATTTCTCCCATCAAGGTCTTCTTAAACACGGAAGCTTCTCCTAGACAGGGTACCCAGCTGTTTAATTTAACATTGATTTATTGCTTTTAAAAGTAAATTTACACACATGCCAGCAGCGCTCCGTGTTGTTTCCCCAGACCCTGAGATTTATTTTCTACTTAGCGCTTGTCTGACAAAACAATGTCCTTTAACTTTATTACACATCGATGGGGAGATCTGTCTTAGTTTTGTTCAGATTTATTGCTGGGTTGTTTGTGGGGACTTCTGTGATCCAGAAAGGCCGAGATCCGAAAACAAATAGAAAATTAAACAGAGTTGATCACAAAATAATAGTCAAAACCTAGAATATGGCCCAGCATATTCTGACCTGCTGGGGGGTGAAGTGGGGTGAAGGATGAAGCTCCCTCCATGAGCCCAGTCACTCAAAAAGAAAAAAAAAATTATTCTAATGGGCACATAGCATTTGAAAGTTGAGTAGCCAAATCTGTGTTCCATAAGGTCTCCAAGTTCTTGGTTAAAATATATTTGGAATTTGAGGGCAGGGAATGTGGTGTGTAGGCTCCCCACCCCACAGCCGCCTTACCTCCCTGCAGAACTCCCAATTATCACATGTTTGTGATGGCTGAGCCCAAGGGAATTAAGATGGACTTTGAAGCAGCTTTTACGGTAACTTCATCTACATTTGGGTTTTCTTTAGTTCTCATTAAAAGGGCCACTTTCTTCTTTTCATGGATATACTGTCTTTGTGTCCTTCATTTCACAGTCTTTAAAAAAGTTCTCTCATCAGATCAAGTGCAAAAAGGAGGGATGACATAATAACCATCATAATCATGATAACAACAACAAACAACTGGAACTGTGGGTTTAAATCTCTTTTTTTAAGAAGGTTTTTCTCCTCTCTAAGGCATGGTCCTTCAACAACACTTAAAAAAAAAAGCTGAGGTTGAGAATGGACATAATAAACGTGTTTCTAAGGTTAAGTTGGAAATCCAGACAGGCTGCAAAATTCGGTGCGTGTGTGATGATGAGCTTTACTTTTCCAGCCTGATTTCTCAGAGGCATCCAACACCTTCGAAGTGTTCTAGTAAGGACACACTCTTTTCTAGGAAGAAGTAAACTTGTGATGGGTTTTGTTATTGGGATGAGAGGAAACTTTCTTACCCTCACAAACACCTCATCTTTAAAGACCTTAGTCTGAGAGCTTGACCATTCCACTCTGGTCAGTGAGTCCCCAGAAACATGTAAAAATGTTTCAATAGCTTTTTACAAACCCCAGAAGATTTTTTTTAAGCTAATGGATCTTTGTGTTTCTCCTCCTGAAACACAGGGAGACACGCTGGCATGCGCACTTTCTACCTTAAAAAGAAAGAAAAAAGGAAAGACAAGACAAGGAAAGAGAGATCTCTGTCTTTAAGGAGGGGGAAGGGGTGAGAAGAAACTTAGAAACCTTGAAAATTCTCCCCTTCATTTTAGGAGCTTCTCCCCAACCCCCTTGGCCGTTCAGCTCTTTGAAAAGGAGTCCTGTCACTCAGAAAGGCGCTGCGCCTCCAACCTCCTCCCCATCCACCCACCCAGCCGGCCCCCCTCAGCCTCGCCGCCTGGCCCCGGCCCACCCTGCGGCCCTCCCCGCGCGCGCACACGCGCACACACACACACGCACGCACACACACACACACGACTTTTTTCCAAGT
>SJXQ01007148.1:569977-643476 GCA_006408695.1 Aepyceros melampus
TTCTGAGGGAGACCTACCGTCGAGCGAGGCGCCTTGTGCGAGGCTAACTCCCTGCGCTTCTCGCTTCTCTCCTTTCTTGGGCCTGGAGCGCCCTGGGCTGCCCCACGGGTTGCTCGTCTCGGCCCGCTGGTCCTCTTTAGGTGTTGGGTGTAGTGACAAGGGGATAGGGAGCAAGGTCCTGGGAGGCAAGGCGGGGAGACCTCAAACCCCAGTTTCTAGTGTAAAGGGGAGCTTGATTTTAAGAAGTTGGACAGGCACTGGGAGTTTACGTTGTGGCCTTCGGCAGCGTGGAAAACATGTGTCTACAAGGCGGAAAACAGCACAGAGAAACTTCTGCGTAGTTAATTAAAAATGATTTTTTTGGAAGCCCCGTATCTGGGAGTGTTCCCAGAGATTGTTTTATCATCTCTCAGTCTACAGAGTTGCTGTGTATGTCGCCTCTGGTACACTGAATAGGATCTTCCTTCAGACAGGGATGGAGAAACGGAAACACCACCACCCTGGAGCCGAACTTTCTGGACGGATGGGGGGCCGAGGGGGGTAGGGAATGTCCAGATGTTGCACTAGAGGCGCTGCAAGTGTGAGCAGGTAATGCGGAGAAGAGTGACATTGTTAACAGAAAGCATCTAATTAACAATGACTTCATTTGATTGGAAGGATGAAAAAGCCTTTTTAAATCAATCCAGATTCACTGGCCTAAAACTCAGCCAATTTATGAATATGGAGCCTGACTGGGGTCTGCTTTCTTTCAAAGATGTCATCTTAGGGGTAATAGCATAGGTGAAGTCATTTGGTTACACTGTGGAAACTTTTATAGTGCCTTCCTTGGGAATTTAATTCAGTGCTTCTTCATTTTATTAGGAACAGACCGACTCCATCAACTGTGCTCTCCCTGTTTGGAGGCAGGACTGCTTGAAGCAATTAGGTTCACCAATTAGCATAGTTTTACTGACCCCAGCAGCAGTACTGCTCCTTAGATTGTCCATTTCTTCAAAGTCCGGGGAAAAGCTGGAGCACAACACGCTTCCCAGGTGTCCAGGTTGGGGAAAGAAGCCCACAAGCAGGGTAGCGGAGCAGTGCAAAAAGCTTTTTAATATTCCCCAAGTGTCTTGTTTCAGCAACTTTGGTGGATTTTTTTCCTCCTCTCTGATTCTGGAGCCTATAGTATCTCCATCTTTTGACATAACCTGTAAAGCCTCTCTCTTTTGGTTGTATTTTTGGCAGAATTGCTTTTGAGAAAGTGAATTGTCTCCTTTCTTTTCTGTCTGCCTGCGGGCTAATGATGCCCTGGACAATGTTAGGGGCCAAAAAGGAAACTGCTGAAGGGCTCCTTTAAACCCTGAGGTGAGGAGGTAAAGGCTCAGGTCGTTGGGGGTGAGTGCATGTGTGTGCCTGCAGGACCTCAAAACCTTCGAGGAGAGGCCAGAGAGTGGCTATGGGAGATAAGTCCTTGCTTTCCCTAATATTGAAGATTTACCTGCAAGACTTAGTTGCAGTCTTTTCATTGTGGCCTCAGCTAGCTGGTGGCCAACATCATTAGTAAATATCTGGAGCCCAAATCAGTGTGAAAGAGAAGGGGCTTTGGTCTTGTCACCATCATGGGTACTGAAGGGATGATATTTACATAGCTATTGCCTCCCTCCTCCCTCTCTCCCTTCCCCCACCCACTCCCTTCCCTAAAATATATATTCCTCTGCTAGATTTCACTAGATTAAATTGCTGACAGTTCATCAGTAGCAGCAACAATGTAATACCTCTAACCTTATTAAATCAATAAATACTAGATCCATGCATTGAATTAAAAATGCATCAGCAGGTCCAGGAATTGCAATCATATGGCCATGGACCTCAGAATCGAAGATGCCACTCAGAAATCGACTAGTTAGCATTTATTTAACTTTTTTTTTTTCTGATTCATGATTAGGTATTCTGGGTTTCAACATTTCAGGGACCGTTGTGACAGGTTTGTTTCTGTTTTGTTTCTTGAAAATTCTTTTCTTTCATTAACTTCTCTCATTTAGCTGTGAAAAAGATGCATGCATTTAACAATAGTAATACACTGTGACTTTATAGTTCTTGTTATTAGTTTTCCTCTAGGGAATATACTTCACTCAGAATACATTGCTCTAGGATGACACACTCAGGTGCATAAATTTCTCCATAGTCATAAATAAATTTAGATACATATGTTTTTGTGTATATATAAACAAACACAGTGTAAATGTATTGCTGTACATTGATTATAAGTTTATTTTTAAAAAGAAACCATATTTATCTTTCATTTTCTAGTATAAGCCAGAGAGCTATTTTTCATGATAAAGCAAGTTATTTATTTATAATCTGGTTGGTTTGTTGGACTTTATACCATAAGAAATGAAATTAAAATATTCATGCCTTTAGACAACGCAATACTTAGGAAGTGTATATATCTTATACTTCAAATGTGGTTTACCAGGAATTGGTCAGTTAAGTTATAGATTAATAGGTGAATTTACAGTTAGTCCCTACTGCAAACAGAGAATGTGTTTAACACCTAGAAAATTTGATGGGAAAAGTAATATTACTCTATCCAGATATTTGTTTATACTGATTAATGATGCTAATTATTTTAAAACACCTATCCCTTATTGATGTCAGCCAGCATATATGGTACTGAATTCTGAAGATACAGTCATCAGGCCTTGGGTTCACCACACTGTGAAGGAAAAAAAAAAATCTTTATTTGATGAAATAGGCAATCAACTGAAATCTATCCTCTTTAAATAAACTGATTCCTCAGTATTTTCCCAGTGTTGGTGTAAGTTGTTGTCTGTGATGTCCCTCAGGGCTCTCTGCTCTGCTCTCTGATTTGGTATATAAAAGCAGCTCTGAATGATGGATTACTGTGTCATTGCAGCCTGCGAAGGATTAATTTGTTTCATTGATTTCTCTTTAGGCAGATTGCCAGAATTTGCTGCTTCCCACCTTTCCTCAAGACTTCTAGAAGTAATAGACAGTAATAGCCTAAGACAAATCAGCTCCTTCTTGTAAAAATAGAATCCTGAAACTAGGAATCCTACAAAAGCTTATGGCAAACTTTTGATTTGCATTTTGGGAGAGCAGTTAATAGGCTACTTAATATGCTTTATAATTATTTTTAACTGAAAAATTTCCTTGATTTTGTGACTTAAAACACACATCATTTTAATGGCTCTTAAGTAAGCATTTGTAATGTTTGTTCCATAAAACTTTTCCTTAATTTGTGAGGGAAAAAAATGTTTAACTCAAGAAAAAATGCAATGTCTATGTGACTGACAAATACTCTTCTTTCCATGCTAGATTTTGGGATCGAACAACATGTCAGCATAACTTTTAAGTCCATTTACCTATAAATATTTATAAGAATATTTGACCCAAAGAATTTTTAGAAACTTTGGACAAGGACAGAGTATTAGAGCATGGGATAGAATTGTTTAACTGTTTAAAGAAAAATATATCATTTTCTGATTAAAAAGGTAGTATATGCTCAGAGAATTTGAAAAAGTTAGAAATGACATTTTGTATGTTTTTCTAAGAGTTTTCCCCCAAAACATTTTATATATATACTGTAGATATAGACATAAACTGTCCTGCTTTTCTTCAGTTGGTGTAATACAATGAAAATTTTCTTATATAATTAAAATTATCGTTAAAGTCATATCACTGTATGTTTTAACATATATGATTTAAGTAACCATTGGTCTACTATTAGTTACATTTCTACTTTTCCATGATTATAAGTAAAATTATGAAGAATAGCATTTAAAATAAAACTATCATCCCTCTGGTTAATTTCGTTACAATATATTATTAGCAAAGAAACTACTTGGATTGAGAGTATAGGCTATTTTTTAAAAGTCTTGATAGGAACTGCCAAATCGTTTTTGGAAAGGTTCTTCCAGTTTATACTGGTACTGTTTAAAAAATGTTCTCTGTGGAGGCAGCATTTTAATTTATGTTACATTAGCAAAGAAAATAGAACAACACTTTTCCTTGTGTTCTGAAAGCAGTGGTAGCATTTTGCATATACTTAGTCTCTCAGAAGTATTTTCCCAAATGCAGATGTGAAATAGGCTGGTTAAACAAATCTATTTGTTTCCCTTCTGTAGTGCTGAAAATTATATTGATTTAATGATCTCAAGTTGTACTTTTTATGCAATTAGTTGTGTAGTAAAAACTAATATTGTCATGTGCTAACGTCTTTTTTCCCTCTATTGTGCTATGGTAGTAGTCCATGCAGTATCAGCAAGTTTATGCTTTTCCTGTGCTTTGCTGAAAGGAGAAAGGAACATCTGTTTCCATTATATATCTGCATCATAATGATAACAATTAAATAGCTATTATAGTAGTGTACAGTAAATATATTTTGCTGAATGACCTACACTTTCTTGTTGGAAAATTTCAGAGATTTCAGAAGCACTTAGTTTTTACAGGTAGGTTCCATGTTAGGTTTAGAAAGGCCTTAGCTTACTTTTGGTAAGCCATTTCAGTTCCTGCTTGTCTCATTAACAACAAATAAACAAGGAATTCTGATGATTAAACAGTAGACCCTCAGGTGAGACTCTTGAATCTGTTTCTCTTAGGCATATACAAATTATTGGGTATTTCACTCACTGTTCTTAAATGGGTTAATCAATCTTCTAGTAATACAGTTCCTTTTATGTTTTGTGCCATTTGTGTATTTTTAATATTTTACTAAGCTGGAAATATAGCCTATTTTACTCTTGTGTTCTTATGTTAGGGGGCATAGTGATATTTACCTTTTAAACTCAACAGGAGAATGTTTAAAATAGTTTCCAGAGAAATTTCATTTATTTTCTTCAGATTTTGGTTAAAGATGTTTTGGTAGTTACTTAAAAAATTACTAGAAAACATTCTAGACAAAAAATGATATATCAAGTAAAACAAGCATTCTTGTACTCTAAACTCATTTTGAGAAATGCTACCAGAACAACTGATGCTCTTCCTGATTCTATTCCCTTATATCTTGAAGAGATAATCATCATCCTAAATTTGATAATTATCAACCTTTTTTGCCTTTTATTAACTTTTTTCACGTGGCCTAAAAATTTGACATAAGTTACTTGTCATTTTAAGTAAATTTTAAAAATTGGAGCTGCAATGCCTGTTAGAACCCTTCTCATCTAATTGCCTGTGGCTGGGTATACTTCTCTGCTTTACTGTCCTCATCTGTGAAGTTGGAAATGGGTCTGTGTGATCTCTAATATTTTCCTAGGCATAATTTTTAAAAGTGTTTTGATTTCCTCTTGTTTTCCCCATGAAACAAAACAAAACATAATGAACAAGAGATAGAGGTTCAGAAAAGTTAAGTAACTTGCCCAAGACCATGCAGGTAAATCACAGAGCTGGGAATAAAACTCAGTTCTTTTCACTTCCATTCAAACTCTTTTCTTCGGTTCACATTGTCTGTCTGCTTTGGGTACAGGCTGGCTGACTGCTGCTCTAGCAGTGATTAAAGATGATCCACAGGCTTGCATGATTTTGTGATTGTGCATGCAGGAAAGGTTTTTTTTTTTCCTCTTAGAATATCTTTTCTGTGGGAAAAAACACTGAAGCCATGGATCTCTCTGAAAGCTACTTATAGAATGAGAGAGTGTGTGCCCTGCAGTGCCCATGATTCCCTTCTGTATTTTCTGGACTTTCCGGGAAAGAATGACAGTTTGGATATAATGAGACTTTCAATAGGCTCCTTACCCTATCGTTAATTATCTGATTTTTGTCATGAGGTAACTACACCAGGAAAATAGGGAGGGGCACACACAAGTGTCTCTTTGCATGCACTTGTATCTACATTGCAATGTATTTTGGCAGTCAGGACCTTACCAAATTACTTCTTCCTTCTTTGTGTTGCTTATGCTATGGTCAAATCACAAATGACTTTCTTTTTGAAAATGAGTTCATTTCTTGTTTCTATTTAGCAGCCAACTTACCAGAGCACTAAAGTGAAAGTGGTGCAAATAGAACAATGTAGAAACATGTGTTTAAAATCTCTTTGGAGCAAAACCCCGTTCTAAAAATGGCAACTTCGAATTACATGCATCTTCGTTCTCTTTCAGGTTTTTACTCTAACAGATTTAATTCATTCTTAGTTAAGATGAGTAAGCTTGAGTCATAATATTCACACAGACAGTGCCATGCCTCTCCTATGAAAAAATAGCAGCATAACTAGAAGTGAGTTCTGTGTCCTATTGTAAAACTATCTTTCCCCAAATCTGTTGCTTCAAGACCAAGAAGTTGGCTTAATAAATTGTTTGCTTCCCCTGTAAATACATACTTGGAAACTTGTAATAGTAGTTAATTCTTTTTAGGGCCAATGAAACTACTAATAGTAGCTTTTTCAATGCTATAAATATTCTCAAGGTGGTTGTATTTTAACAATAAGCCAGGTAACACATTTTTCTCTGAGTATTTTAGATTAATTAGCTTATGTGTTTAGCAGCTTCTTGTAGGAAGTTTCCCATAGATGTTAGTTGGGTAGGAGAGACCCAATGTAATCAGACACCAACATTTGATACCTCTTTTATTTAGCCATTGCTTCATGTGATTATACTCACTGAATATGATTTCTTTAATTTCTGTAGCATTTCGGTCTAGAGAGAGAGCTGTGGTATGTGTGTATGAAGTGTTAGTTGCTCAGTTATATCTGACCCTTTGTGACCCCATGGACTGTAGCCTGCTAGGCTCCTCTTAGCAAGAATACTGGAGTGGAGTGACATTCCCTTCTGCAAGGGATCTTCCCAACCCAGGGATTGAACCCAGGTCTCCTGCATTGCAGGCAGATTCTTTACCAGCTGAGCCACCAAGGAAGCTCCCGTTTATATGTGTGTGTATTTCAAAAGGCAGTTCTTATATAATTGAAAGTTCTGGTGAACATTTGTAGTCTGTAGTATAAAGAATTCTCTACACTGTTTAAATTCCCCATATTGCTCTAGCAGGTAGGTGAAACAAGAGAAAAGGTGTAGGTAAAGGAAACTAGCTCCTGACTAACCCATTTTCTTCCTGACCACAGGATAAATCTGGATGGTGGTGGTGAGTATACAGACTTTTAACCATCAAGCCAACAATGCTAATATCAGAAAGATCCCAGTGGACACAAGGATGTGTAGTCTATGCATAGTCCACATTTACCACCTTACTTAACAACAGCTTAGTAGACAGGCAATGTGCTGCTTGCAAAAACATCAACCACATATGGTAAAAAGAGAATTTTCTTTTGGCCATATAGGCTACCAGGATTATATTTAGGTCCTTCGGTGTCTACACTGATTCTCCTCTGTTCTTAATGACTTCACTTTATTAAGATTTTTAAAAATTGAAGTATAGTTGATTTACAATGTTGTGTTAGTTTCTGGTGTCCAGAAAAGTTATATATATATACTTTGCCATTATGGGTTATAACAGGATATTGAATATAGTTCCATGTGCTATGTAGTAGTATCATGTTTGTTTTATATTTAGTGGTTTATATCTGCTAATCCCAAAAGTGAAGTTGTCAGTCGTGTCCGACTCTTTGTGACCCCGTGGACTGAGGCCACCAGGCTCCTCTGTCCATGGGATTTCCCAGGCAAAAATACAAGCTCCTAAGTTATTCCTCCCCAACCCCTTTTCCCTTTGGTAACTATAAATTTGTTTTATATGTCTGTGGGTCTGTTTCTGTTTTGTAAATAAGTTCTTTGTATCTTATTTTAGATTACACATGTACATGATATCATGTGGTATTAACCACAAAAAAGAGTGAAATAATATTTGCAACAATCTGGTAGCGAGTATCATACTAAGTGAAGTAAATCAGAAGGAGAAAGACTTCGCTTTAGGCCAAGTTAAGATTATTATAAAACCAGCATTGGCTGTATAGCTTCTCTTGACGCAGCAAATACACACTTTCCATCTGTGACCTTGGAATTTGTTTGTGGGTTACAGGGGGTAGAATTTTCTTCTACTAATATTAGAATTTGCACGTTGTAAAATTTTGTTCACAGCCTGTTTTGAATTCCCAGCTCTTTAGAATTTTCCTGTTGTTTGATTCTTAGAAGAGTTGTGTTATAGTTGTGCTTGTTCTTGAAGTATAGTTGACGTTTATTGAGTTCTTTTGCTTAAGCATGTGAAGTAGATAAAGGCATAGTCCCTGTCTTCAGGGGGATAATAATTGATACTGTCTTTAGCCAATAATTTAACATATTTTCTTAATGTAATGAATTTGTGTGATTTTATATTATTAGGACATTAAAGGAAAAAGTATGCTTAGTTTTCTGTTGCTGTTCTTTACCTTTGAGAAGATTCTTAGAATTATAATTTGAGCTCAGCCAAAATGATATTTTATTATTTTTTATTATGCAAGTATGGCATTATAATGTGACATTTGTATACACTACAAAGTGATCACCACCATAAGTCTAGTTGACCCTTTCATCCGTTTCACCCACTTCTTCCCGCTCACTTCTCTGATAACTGCTAATCTGATTTCTATATTTATTAGCTTGTTTTTGTTTTATTTTGTTCTTTTTTTTCCCATTGACATGAGTGAAGTACTATGATATTTGTCTTTCTCCATCTGACTTATTTCAGTTAGCAAAATACCGTCAAGGACCACCCATGTTATTGCAAAGGGCTGGATTTCACTCTTTTTTTACGACTGATTAATTTTTCATTACATACAGGCATACATCACATCTTTTTCATTCATTCATGTGTCACTGGGCACTTTGATTTCTTCCATATCTTCGCTATTATAAATAAGCTGTAATGAGCATAAGGGTACATACATATTTTAGAAATAGTGTTTGCATGTTCTTTGGATAAATACCCAGAAGAGGAACAGCTGGGTCATATGGTAGTTCTATTCTTAATTTTTTGAGGGATCTCCACTTTGTTTTAATGCTATGTTATTCTTTATTTTTTATTGAATTACAATAAATTTGTAATTTGAATTTACAGTTGAATTACAATATTGTGTTAATTACTGCTGTACAACACAGTGACTCAGTTATACGTATATACACATTCTTTTTCATATTCTTTTTGATTATGGTTTTCCACAGGATACTGAATATAGTTCCCTGCTCTATACAGTAGGACTTTGCTGTCTATGCATTCTATATATACCAGTTTGCATATGCTAATCTCCAACTCCCAATCTAACCCCCTCCCAGACCCTCCCTTCACAGCCATCAAGTCTATTCTCTATATCTCTGATTCTATTTATGTTTCATAGTCTATTCTCTATATCCCTGGTTCTATTTATGTTTCATAGATAGGGTCATTTGTGTCACATTTTAGATTCTGCATATAAGTGCTATCATATGGTATTTATCTTTCCCTTTTTTGACTTATTTTACTTAGTATGTTAACCTCAGTTGCATCCATGTTACTGCAAATGCCATTATTTCATTCTTTTTCTGTGGCTGAGTAGTACTGCGTTGCATATACGTGCCACGTCGTCTTTATCCATTCACCTGTTGAAGTACATTTAGGTTGCTCCCATGTCTTGGGTATTGTAAACAGTGCTAATGTGAACATAGGGATACATGTAGCCTTTAAATGACTGTTTTGTCTGGATATATGCCCAGGAGTGGAACTGCTGGATCGTATGGTAATTCTATTTTTAATTTTCTGAGAAACCTCCATACTGTTTTCCACAGTGGCTGCACCAACTTACATTCCCACCAACAGTGTAAGAGGGCTCTCTTTTCTCCACACCCTCTTTAGCATTTGTTATTTGTAGACTTTTTAATGGTGGCCATTCTGACTGGCATGAGGCATTACCTCATTGTAGTTTTGATTTGCATTTCTCTAATAACTAGTCATGTTGAGTATCTTTTCATGTGCCTGTTGGCCATCTGTATTTCTTTAGAGAAGCATCTCTTTAGGTCATCTGCGCATTAAAAAAATTTTGTTGTTGTCAAGTTGTATGAACTGTTTGTATATTTTGGAAATTAAGCTTTTGTTGGGTGCATCATTTACAAATATTTTCTCCTGTAGATTGTCTTTTCATTTTGTTTATGTTTCTTTTGCTGTGCTTGTGAGTTTGATTAGGTCCCATTTATTTATTTTTGTTTTTACTTCTATTGCCTGAGAAGTCTGATCTAAGAAAGCATTTGTACAATTTATGTCAGAGAATGTTTTGCCTATGTTTTCTTCTAGGAGTTTTATGGTGTCATGTCTTATGTTTAAGCCTTTATGCCATTTTTCCAAAGCAATCCTGAAGGAAAAGAACTAAGTAGGAGGTGTAGCCATCACAGACAATACAGTATTATAAAGCTACAGTAATCAAAACAGCATAGCACAGAAACAGGCAAATGGATCAATGGAGCAGAATAGAGAGCTCAGAAATTAATCTGTACACGTATGGTCAATTAATTTTTGACAAAGGAGGCAAGAATATACAATGGGAAAAAGTTTCTTCAGCAAGTGGTGTTGGGCAGGTTGGCTAGCTACATGTAAATAAACTTAAAACACATTCTCTCACCATACACAAAAATAAGCTAAGAAAAATACTATCTTAATATAGTATTTTGAATCAATAGAATATGGCATTAGCTAACTTTAAAGTTAAAAAATAGATCTAAGAATTTTTCTTTATACTCTGTTTATATTAAATATGCCAATCTGTCTAAATAAAATATAATTACATAATATTTTTTGAAAGGTGACCTCCATTTCCTTATTTGGCAAGAAGCAGATTCATTTTTTAAAGAAACTCAATTTCAAAGTCTGTTTGAATTAACATTAGGACATATACTAAGTATGAAGGCAAAACATTTTTTTATAAACATTTAGAAATATACATATGTTTGGTCAGGACCTCATGTTATCTTTAATATTATTAAATTTATTACAGCATTGAACATATTTTTATTTGTTGTTTTTTAGTCACTAAGTTGTGTCTGACTCTTTGCTACCCCGTGAACTGCAGCATGCCAGGCTTTCTTGTTTTCCACCATCACCCTGAGTTTGCTCAAACTCATGTCCACTGAGTCAGTGATGCCATCCAACCATCTCATCCTCTGTTGTCCACTTCTTTTGCCCTCAATCTTTCCCAGCATCAGGGTCTTTTCCCAGCATCATCACGCTTTTATACTTCACCAAATTTTATTAAGAGTACTATAGAATAATTTATTATTTGGCCTTCTCACAAGGAGAAGTGTGGTGTTGGTACATTTTCTAACAAATTTGACCAATGTAGATCCTGCTGGCTCAGTGGTAAAGAATCTGTGTGCCAATGGAGGAGATGCAAGTTCCATTCCTGGGTCAGAAAGATACCCCAGAGAAGGAAATGGCAACCCACTCAAGTATTCCTACCTGCGAAATCCCACAGACAGAGGAGCCCGGTGGACTGTAGTCCATGGGGTTACAAAAGAATTGGACATGACTTAGCACCTAAACAAAACAACAACAGATGATAGCTACTTTAGGTGAAAAGGTTAACAAAAAAAAATACCACCATTCTCTTCATAGTAGTTTCAGTCTTTTTTAGACTTTATGTAGTTTTTTTTTTTTTTTTTTTGCCATGCTACTTGGCTTGTAAGATCTTCGTTCTCCAACTAGGAATTGAACTTGGGCCATGGCAGTGAAAATGCCAAGCTTGACCACTGGAATGCCAGGCATTGTCTTTTATTTCTTTATATATAGATGTGTAAGTGTCATTTAAGTATAAGTATTGAAAACAGTGTCAGACTATTTTTTTGGGCCCCAAAATTACTGCAGATGGTGATTGCAGCCACAAAATTAAAAGACACTTACTCCTTGAAAGGAAAGTTATGACCAACCTAAATAGGATATTCAAAAGGAGAGACATTACTTTGCCAACAAAGGTCCGTCTAATCAAGTCTATGGTTTTTCCAGTGGTCGTGTATGGATCGGAGAAGGCAATGGCACCCCACTCCAGTACTCTTGCCTGGACTATCCCATGGACGGAGAAGCCTGGTAGGCTGCAGTTCATGGGGTCTCAAAGAGTCGGACACAACTGAGCGACTTCACTTTCACTTTTCATTTTTATGCATTGGAAAAGGAAATGGCAACCTACACCAGTGTTCTTGCCTGGAGAATCCCAGGGACAGGGGAGCCTGGTGGGCTGCCGTCTATGGGGTCACACAGAGTCGGACACGACTGAAGCGACTTAGCAGCAGCGTGTATGGATGTGAAAGTTGGACTGTGAAGAAAGCTGAGTGCTGAAGAATTGATGCTTTTGAACTGTGGTGTTGGAGAAGACTCTTGAGAGTCCCTTGGGCTGCAAGGAGATCCAACCAGTCCATTCTAAAAGAGATCAGTCCTGGGTGTTCTTTGGAAGGAATGATGCTAAAACTGAAACTCCAATATTTTGGCCACCTCATGTGAAGAGTTGACTCATTGGAGAAAACTCTGAGGCTGGCAGAGATTGGAGGCAGGAGGAGAAGGTGGACAACAGAGGATGAGATGGCTGGATGGTATCACCGACTTGATGGACATGAGTTTGGGTGAACTCCAGGAGTTGGTGATGGACAGGGAGGCCTGACGTGCTGCGATTCATGGGGTCGCAAAGAGTCGGACACAACTGAGGGACTGAACTGAACTGATTGCAGTGAGTAGTGGAGGTATAATTTGTATCTTGTGAAGAGTGCATGATAAACAAGATTCTTTTGAATTTTGGAAATCAGTTGGGTTTTGCATTATTTTAAAAAAGGCAAGAACACATCAGTAATACCTGATAGGAAGTTATAATGGATAATGCCATACTATTAGAGTTAACCTGATGTCAGTCTAAGTTGTAAAGGTAGTTTGACTCTTTGCATGTCTGACAGTTTGTGACCCCATGGACTGTAGCCCGCCAGGCTCCTCTGTCCATGGGATTTTCCCGGCAAGACTATTGAAATTGGTTGCCATGTCCTCCTCCAGGGGATCTGCCCAATTCAGGGATCAAACCCCAATCTCCTGCATTGCAGGCAGATTCTTTACCAGCTGAGCCACCAGGGAAGCCCCATGGGATGCTATCATCCTCCAGTGTAATGCTATATGTATAAAGGTACTATATAGGATGAAAATTTAATCATATCCCATTAGAATTTTTTGGTTGGTTTAGCTGTTAAATAGCACTTTTGCTATAAAGTTTAAAAATGAATAGAAATAAATTATTTCGGATTTGCATTCTTTCTTCAGAATGTTTTCATCTTTAATGACTTTCAAAGGAAAAAATCATAGTTTCCCTTAGTGGATGTGTGGTTTTACTAGGGCTGCTGTAACAAAGCACCACAAATGAGGGTAGCTTAAGTAAAAGTAACTTACTGTCTCTCAGTTCTGTAAGCTAGAAGACCAAGACTGAGATGTTGGCAGGGTTGGTTCTTCTGAGGGCCATGAGGGAGAAAATCTATTGCATGCCTCTCTTGTAGCTTGTGGTGGTGTGCTGGCAGTCTTTGGTGTTCTCTGACTTGTAGATGCATAACCCTGAACCTTGTCTTCATCTTTATGTGGTATCCTCCCTGTGTGTATTATTGTCTCTGTGTTCAAATTTCCTCGATTTATAAGGACATCAGTCATATTGGATTAGGGTTCACCCTAATGACCTCATTTTAACTTGATTATCTGCAAAAAACCCTATTTCTAAATAAGGTTGCATTCGCAGGTACTGAGAGTTAGGATTTCAACATCTTAACAATTTCTTCTGAGATAATAGATTTGAAAACTTTTGTAGTGGTTATGTACATAAATTTTCAGTTTATTAAGTCATTGGTATAATTATATGCACATATGTCCATAAATGAGTCATGTCTGAATATTTGTTTTAGAATAGGACTGATTTTGCACTAGCATTGTTTTTTTATTCACTAGTATTCTTGTAGAAAGTTGTAGGAAAACAACAAAGTGAAAGTGAAGTCGCTCAGTCGTGTCTGATTCTTTGTGACCCTGTGGACTGTAGCCCACCAGGCTCCTTCGTCCATGGGATTCTCCAGGCAAGAATACTGGAGCGGGTTGCCATTTCCTTCTCCAGGGGATCTTCCCGACCCAGGGATCGAACCTAGATCTCCTGCATTGCAGACAGACCTTTAACCTCTGAACCACCAGGGAAGCCCAAACTGGGAAACTATTCAAGAAGGGTTTCAATAAATAATGTGATTGGATGTCACAGTGTGTGGGGCAGATAATGAGCTTTTGGTTATGCATGTGTAATATTATTATAGCTGTTGGTGACCACACTAAAGCCTTTGACTGTGTGGATCACAACAAACTGTGGAAAATTCTTAAAGAGATGGAAATACCAGATCACTTTACCTGTCTCCTGAGAAACCTATATGCAGATCAAGAAGCAACAGTTAGAACCAGACATGGAACAATGGACTGGTTCAAAATTGAGAAAGGAGTACATCAAGGCTGTATATTGTCATCCTGTTTATTTAACTTATATGCAGAGTACATCATGAGAAATTCCAGGTTGGTTGAAGCACAAGCTGGAATCAAGATTGCTGAGAGAAATAGCAACAACCTTAGATAGGCAAATGATACCACTCTAATGACAGAAAGCAAAGAGGAACTAAAGAGCCTCTTGATGAGGGTGAATGTGGAGAGTAACAAAGCTGGCTTAAAACTCAGTATCCAAAAAATGAAGATCATGGCATCCAGTCCCATTACTTCATGGCAAATAGATTGGGAAAAATTGCAAGCAATGACACATTTTATTTCTTGGGCTCCAGGTCACTATGGATGGTGACTGCAGCCATGAAATTAAAACATGCTTGCTCCTTGGAAGAAAAGCTGTGACAAACATAGACAGCGTGTTAAAAAGCAGATATGTCATTTTGTTGACAAAGGTCCGTCTAGTCAAAGCTATAGTTTTTCCAGTAGTCATGTACAGATGTGAGAGATGGACCATAAAGGAGACTGAGCACCGAAGAATTGATGCTTTTGAACTGTGGTGTTGGAGAAGACTCTTGAGAGTCCCTTGGACTGCAAGGAAATCAAACCAGTCAATCCTAAAGGAAATCAGTCCTGAATATTCATTGGAAGGACTGATGCTGAAGCTGAATCCCCAGTACTTTGACCACTTGATGTGAAGAGGTGGCCAAGTAATTGAAAAAGACCCTGATGCTGGGAAAGATTGAGGGCAGGAGGAGAAGGAGGCGACAGGATGAAATGATTGGATGGCATCACTGACTCGATGGACATGAGTTTGAGCAAACTCCGGGAATTGGTGATGGACAGGGAATCCTGGCATGCTGCAGTCCATGGGGTTGCAAAGAGTTAGACATGACTTAGCAGCTGAACAACAACAAATGATGACGTTAGGATTTAGATAAGCATTCAGGGTAAGAGGAAATTGCAGGAGCAGAAAGGGAATGGGTTTATGTTCTGATGTAGGCATGAGTATTTTATGTCTAGTGGGCTGTGCTTGTGAAGGGAGCCTTTGAAGTCAATTATGTTGTCAAGGAATCCTGGCACTGGCCATTTAGGGTTAATGCCAGTTGTAGCTTTTATGTTTAAAGAAATTGCCCTGACATTTATTTTTAATTCTAATGTGTGGGAAATTTTGAATATATCAATGACAAGAAGAAAAGTATAACCTCTAATCCCAGTATCCTGAGCTAGTCATTATATTTTGGTATCTTGATATAATTTCTTTGAAATTCCTGCTCTGCTGTTTGGTTGAGGTTATATCACATAAGCAGTTTTCTAAAATAAATTAGAATCTGTGAAAGTGAAGTACTCAGTTGTGTCCAACTCTTTTCCACCCCATGGACTGCAGCACACCAGGCTCCTCTGTCCATGGGATTTTCCAGGCAATGGTACTGGAGTGGGTTGCCATTTCCTTCTCCAGGGGATCTTCCCGACCCAGGGATCAAACCCAGGTCTCCTGCATTGTAGACAGACGCTTTACCATCTGAGCCACAAGGGAAGTCCGTAAATCTGTAGTAGTCTCTAAATGTATATCTAAATTTAAGATCCACTGGGTAACAAACCGAATGGTCAGCCATGAACTAGGTCACCATGGTTTTCATAAACCACTGGAGTCAGTCATCTTTGTCTCATGATTTGGCCCCATGCCTCTCTCATCTTGTCTCCCTCTGATCTTTCACACTGCTGCCAAGAGTACATCATGAGAAACGCTGGACTGGAAGAAACACAAGCTGGAATCAAGATTGCCGGGAGAAATATCAATAACCTCAGATATGCATATGACACCACCCTTATGGCAGAAAGTGAAGAGGAGCTAAAAAGCCTCTTGTTGAAAGTGAAAGAGGAGAGTGAAAAAGTTGGCTTAAAGCTCAACATTCAGAAAACAAAGATCATGGCATCTGGTCCCATCACTTCATGGGAAATAGATGGGGAAACAGTAGGAACAGTGTCAGACTTTGTTTTTTTTGGGCTCCAAAATCACTGCAGATGGTGATTGCAGCCATGAAATTAAAAGATGCTTACTCCTTGGAAGAAAAGTTATGACCAACCTAGATAGTATATTGAAAAGCAGAGACATTACTTTGCCGACTAAGGTCCGTCTAGTCAAGGCTATGGTTTTTCCTGTGGTCATGTATGGATGTGAGAGTTGGACTGTGAAGAAGGCTGAGCACAGAAGAATTGATGCTTTTGAACTGTGGTGTTGGAGAAGACTCTTGAGAGTCCCTTGGACTGCAAGGAGATCCAACCAGTCCATTCTGAAGGAGATCAACCCTGGGATTTCTTTGGAAGGAATGATGCTAAAACTGAAGCTCCAGTACTTTGGGCACCTTATGCGAAGAGTTGACTCATTGGAAAAGACCCTGATGCTGGGAGGGATTGGGGGCAGGAGGAGAAAGGGACGACCGAGGATGAGATGGCTGGATGGCATCAAAAGAAGATCCAACCAGTCCATTCTGAAGGAGAGCAACCCTGGGATTTCTTTGGAAGGAATGATGCTAAAGCTGAAGCTCCAGTACTTTGGCCACCTGATGGGAAGAGTTGACTCATTGGAAAAGACCCTGATGCTGGGAGGGATTGGGGGCAGGAGGAGAAAGGGACGACTGAGGATGAGATGACTGGATGGCATCACGGACTCAATGGATGTGAGTCTGAGTGAACTCCAGGAGTTGGTGATGGACAGGGAGGCCTGGCGTGCTGCAATTCATGAGGTCGCAAAGAGTTGGACACGACTGAGCGACTGAACTGAACTGATGGAATTTATAAAGATGGTATAAACAATCCTATATGTAAGGTGGCAAAAGAGACACAGATGTAAAGAACAGACTATATTTTAGCTACTTAATGCAAAGAGCCATCTCATTGGAAAAGATCCTGATGCTGGGAAAGATTGAAGGCAGGAGGAGAAGGGGATGACAGAGAATGAGATGGTTGGATGGCATCAATGACTCAATGGACATGAGTTTGAGCAAGCTCTGGGAGATGGTGAAGAGATATCAAAGCCTGGTGTGCTGCAGTCCATAGGGTCACAAAGAATCATATGTGAATGAGCGACTGAACAACAGTAAGATACAAGAGGGGGAGTCTTGCATTTTGATGCCATTTTTTCCCGAGGAGCACAAAGCCAGATACCATGTTTCATTAATCCTCACAACTTCTGCAAGAAGCTATTAAGAAACATTATCACCCCTTGACAGAGGGTGCATGAGGAACCAGCCACGTAATGTCTTCTAGCTCAAACACTGAAACTGTGGGAAGTCAGAGATTGAAAGAAACAAAGCAGAGAAGTTTATTCAATATTCTGTAATAAATCATAATGGCAAAGAACATGAAAAAGAATCTATATATGTGTGTGCTAAATCATTTCAGTCATGTCCAACTCTCTGCAACCCCATGCAATCCACCAGACTACTCTGTCCATGGGATTCTCCGGCAAGAATACTGGAGTGGGTTGACATTCCCTTCTCCAGGGGATCTTCTTGATCCAGGGATTGAACCTGGGTCTCCTGTATTGCAGACAGGTTCTAACAATGCTTTGCATTGCCATCACTGTCCACCAAATACACACTGTCAACTTTATATTTTTTCATAAACATGTCTCCTTTTATCTGAACAGATTAGCATTTGTTCTTACCTAAAATTTGTCCATTCTTCTTGCCTTTTTATTTAAACACTTTACATTAACAGCAAGCTTCAGTACAAGTGCAGTAAATATTAAATAATAAATGGAAGACTTCCTGTGGCCACAGTTCCCAGATTATGAATATAAACTTGTCACCTTTGTTTCTATTCTCCAAGGACTTTTCCTAATCTAATAGAATGCCAAGGTGACAGTATTAACAGAGCTAATTTGTTTAGCTCTGTTTCCTTATAAGTTTATTTTGTGTCAAAATACATGCAGTAATATGAAAATGGAGGTACATATGCATATTTTGTGTCATATATTTACATGATATAATATATATTGCACCTATGTAATGTATTTTTTTACATATTGAAAATTTTATTTATTTTTAATTGAAGGATAATTGTTTACAGAAATATGTTCATTTCTACCAAACATCAGCATGAATCAGACATATAAATATTTATGTTTTTGTTATCATGCATCTTACCTCACTCAGGATAAATTCCTCAGAGAATTTAGATATTCTCAGAGTGATATGCAGCAGGAGTGGGAAAGTAAATCAGTGGAGACATAGTGGTGAAAGGAACAAGACATGATTAAACAGTGTTTACACAGTACCTGAATGGGGATGTTTAAAAAAATAGTTAAACACGAAATGTCTCAGTTTGGTTTGGAGCCTCATTGTCATCTTATGATTTGTGGTGTTGAAGCTGAATCTGTACTCTGTACTCCAACACTGAATTAAATCTCAGAGACAAAAGCTTTGGGTGAAGTAGGAAGGAACAGCTTTATTGCTTTGCCAGGCAAAGGGGGCACAGTGGGCTATGATGTCAAGACTGGTGTTTCTCTGACTGGAAGGGTGGTAAGGAGTTTTATAGCAATGGTTTAAAGGGGGCATGATTGGCTCATGGACATCCTTCTGATTAGTAAGGTAAATAGAAGTCAGCATCATTAATCAGGTTCTAATCGGTCTGGGGTCTCTGTGCTTGTGGGCAGCACATCATTGTTAACCTTAACTTCTCCCATCTGGAGGGGTTTTGGTATCTGCAAAGCAGCTCATAGATATTGATGTATGTATTGATGGGGAACAAGTACCCTGCCCAGAGCCTGTGCTATTGTTTCTCTTGATTATTTATCCTTGGTCTTCCTGATTAATTAGGTCTCCCCTCCCTCCCTTAATTAACAACTGCTTAAATTTGCCCCGTTGGAACTCAGGAAAGGTCATGGAAGCTGAATGAAGGGTATCTCCTATAATCAAAGAAATGAGGAACACAGAAAAGCTTTGTGCTCAGGAATCCCACAGGGCCCTGCTCCGTATCAGTGTCAATAATAACTTGGCGTCTAGATATGTAGACACAAGGTGGAGAGGGTAGAGAGGGCCAGATGTGCTCAGATGTGCAGGTCCAGAAACCAACTGCCCTTCCCATGGATTCAGAACTGTTTCATTGGTCTTCTCATAATGGGGGTGGGGAGCCTGGGACTCATGTCCCTGCTCTGACCAGAAGATTTTTACAGCGGCCTTGAATATCCCCAGGTGCAGCGAGTAAGATGCTGAATAAATCTAACAACTCATTTGTGTCAAGTCCACCTATTAATATAATCAGTAATACTTTTACGGTTGGGAAGACTACATCTTTCTATTTAAGTACTTCTGACAATATTGCTCTATATATTTTCTTCCTGCCTCTGCATTTAAGCCAATGTGTTTACATTTTTTTACACCTTTAAAATAAAGCCCTCTGGCTCCAAATGAAATTCTTGCTGCAATCAATTTCAGGTTGACGAATGAGCTATAATGTTGGCTGAAGTTATGGAGACACGAGAGACTGTGTCTGCTGGAAAGACATAAACTCCAGAAGAGGGACTGGGTGGAGTCACATTGATGGGGACGCGAGACTGTTTGCCTGCTTTGTGGGGGGCGTGTAGCAGCTCATGTTGAGGGAGGTGGGAAGGGGGGCAGGCCAGGGGGACTTTAATAGCGCTTTTTAGCGGAAATCTTTTGAAATGAATATTAAGATACTCAAATGCAGGGTGAGCTCTTGCCAGAAGTGGAAAAGTGAGAGTGTCAAAAAGTGTTTGACACGGAGGGGCCTCCTGTCCAGCTGTGCGTCACTGTCCTCTCTCAGGGAGATTCCCTTCTCCCCTCATGAGTCACGATATAATCACACTACATGTCAGGTATTGGTTATATCAGGAGAGTTTGTAATTTCCTCAGTTCTGTCTTGTTGCAACAAGATCTGAAGCAACGGATGGACCAGTGTTACAGCCCTTGGAAGGACCAGGGTTGCAGCTCCGTGTTACAACTCAGTTTTATTTAGAAAGTAAAGGAAAATATGTCCTCGAGGCGTGAGGGAATGCTGAACCAAAAGATGCAGAGAGAAGAGAAGCCTCCGCCCAGTTCTGGCTCCTCTTCTGATGTGTTTTCCTCCCCCGGGGCCTGTTCTCCGTAAGCTGGGCTGGCCAGGAGTGCTTTACGTTCTACCTGAGGTCCTCACTCCGGTCCTTGGACCTTCCTTTGTTCTATTTTTCATGGGCTTTTCCTTTCCTTGTCTTTTAGCCACCACCATTCTGGACTCCTTTTTCCTATTCTACCTACCTAACAGTTATAGCCCCACCCCCACCACAGCTGGGAAACATGGGAAACTGAAGGAAGAACATGACTTGGTTAAGTGGAAATCAAAACTTTATTTGGCTAAGTTTGATTGCTGGTTCTGGTGACTATTTTTGTCTCTAGAGCAGCCTTTCTACTTAGCTACAGTTGAGGAAAGATGGGAAAAGCAGGGTAAGTGGAGATGAAATGTTTGCGGCCTGTGATCTGCAAGGAGATGAACAGATCTCAGAAAACCCAGGAAGCCCCTATTCCTCCTGAATGTCTGCTCTGAGAAGAACAGTGCACCAAGGAGGAGGGAGCCTGGGGCTGCAGAGTTATGTTATAACTGTGCTGTGCTTAGTCGCTCAGCTGTGTCTGACTCTTTGCGACCCCATGGACTGTATGTGGTCCATCAGGTTCCTCTACTCATGGAATTCTTCAGGCAAAAATACTGGAGTGGTGTGCAATGCTCACCTCCAGGGGGTCGTCCCAACCCAGAGATCAAACCTGGGTCTCCTGGATTGCAGGTGGATTTTTTACCATCTGAGCCTCCGGGAAAGCCTATATCATAACTGAGTATAGGCTATCCTGGTATGAGAGAAGCTATCACACACAAAAGGCAGAAGCAGCTGAGTAATATTCCATTGTATATATGTACCACAACTGCTTTATCCATTCATCTGTCGGTGGACATCTACGTTGCTTCCATGTCCTAGCTATTGTAAATCACTGTGATGAACACTGGGGTCCATGTGTCTTTTTGGATTATTGTTTCCTCAGGGTATATGCTCAGTAGTGGGATTGTTGGGTCATATGGTAGTGTTATTCCTAGTTTTTAAAGGAACCTCCATACTATTATCCATAATGGCTGTATCAATTTACATTCCCACCAACAGTGCAAGAGTGTTCCCTTTTCTCCACACCCTCTCCAGCATTTACTATTTGTAGATTTTTTTATGATGGCCATTCTGACTGGTGTGAGGCATTTGAGTCAGTTCTAATGAGGTGGGTGAAACTAGAGCCTATTTTACAGGGCGAAGTAAGTCAGAAAGAGAAAAGCAAATATTGTATATTAAAGCACATACATGGAAGCTAGAAAAATGGAATGGATGAACCTGTTTGCAGGGCAGCAAGGGAGACGCAGACACAGAGAACAGACTTGCGGACACAGTGGGGGAAGGAGGAGGAGGGCAAGTTGAGAGAGTGACATTGAAACAAATACATTACCATACAGAAAACAGGAAGCCAGTGGGAATTGGTTGTATGAAGCAGGGAGCGCAAACCCGCTGCTCTGTGACAACTAGAGGGACTGGGATGGGGTGGGAGGTGGGAAGGAGGTTCAGGAGGGAGGGGACATGTGAATACCTATGGCAGATTCATGCTGACGTATGGCAGAAACCAACACAATATTGTAAAGCAGTTAACTGCCAATGAAAATAAATTAATTAAAAAAATAAGCACATGCTATGTTTTTAGTTCAAAGCAAAATGAAAAACAAAGACAGCAGTGAAGGGAAGAGGAAGAAGAAAGCGGCAGATTTCAGAACGGATTTAGTAACCTGCTTGCACGATTGCTCAGTGAGCAGCTTAAAAAAACAGCCCTGCTGTCACCAAGGCACAGGACATCTCGTCTTCCAGAGAGGGCTTAATGAAGGGTGTCACAAAATGGGCCAAATCAGAGTTAATGAACCTGGGAAGGGATGTTATAAGACATTTTTAGGGTAAATGGGTCAATAAAGGAGGCAGAATTCCATTTTCCAGGGCCAAAATATGAAGGAAGATTGATGACTATGAACTGTCTTTTACAATAGAATAATATAATACTTACAGTGTCTTAGAATACAATGCTATTATTCAAATGGTGCTTTCACACTGCAGAAGCAAAAACAGGAAACACATTCTCTTGCTTAGAAAGAGATGATGAAAGATGCAGAAAAGAGAAAAATTGTAATAAATGGACAACAACCTGTCCAGCATTGAGAGTGGGACCCCTGGAAAGAGATACCTGGGGATCTGGAGGAGCTGGGACAGAGCCTCTTTAGGCCAAAAGAGGTTGTAAAAGGGGGCCTATGACAATCTTCCCATGGATAGCTTTGGCAGCAAGAATAAAAATTCCTTATTTAGAATATTCCTTATTTTGAAACAATTTCTTCCTTTTAAAAAATTTGTTATAAAACTGTGTTAACCATAGCTTGAATGATAGAATCATAAAGCAACCAATGATCTAATATTTTAATTTATTTGTATATAAATTTAAATAAATTATATATTTATAAAATATATGTACAAACAAATTTATATAAAATACGTAAATTAATTTATTTATTAATTTAAAAATACTTTTTTATTGTGGTAAAAGTCACATAATACAAAACACATTGATTTGATCATAAAAACTGTGCAGTTCAGTGGTACTAAGTGCATTTTGCGCAGCTCTCACCATCATCCAGCTCCCACAGTTTTCAGTTTCCTAAACTGACACTCCGTTTCCATTAAGCAGTAAGTCCTCATCTTCCCCACACCCCCTACCCTGGCCCCTGACAGCAACTAAAATCTAGTTCATTTAATCTTCTCCATCCAGGGATCAAACCCATGAGTCCTGCACCTCCTGCCTTGGCAGGTGGATGCTTTACCACTGAGCCACCTGGCAAGACACCACAAATAGCAGGCAGAGACCCCACAGATCTTTAGTCTGAGACACGTGGGGAGAGGGAGTCATGGAGAAGGCGTGAATCTATTTCATTTTTGACTCAATAGTGAAGGCTCTTAGGTGAGAGGTGAAACTCCAATGATAAACTTATTTTAGCAGGCAGGGTGGCTTTCTATCTGCACGGTAGTTATGCATGCATTGTCTCCCCAATCAAATTATGAACTTTTCAAGGAAAGAGTCATGCTTGATGCACCATGCTGTCTCCTACAAACTCAGCATGGAGGAGGAGTACGTGAAATGTCTGGAATGAATCTTAGTGCCTGGATTAATTTCCTAGGACTAGCACAGCAAACTACAAAAGTAAGCAGTTTAACATGATGGAAATTTACTCTCTCAGAGTTCTGAAAGTTAGAAGTCCAAGCTGCTGGCAAAGCAACAGCTCTGAAGGTTCTAGGGTTTTCCCGTAACTTCCTAGCTTCTGCTGGTTGTTGGAAATCCTTGGGGTTCTTTGTCTTCCAGGCTCGTCACTACAGCCTCTGTCTCTGTGGCTCTGTGATGGTGTCTTCTATCTGTGTCTTCACGTGGCACTCTCCTCTCCCTGTATGACTGTGTCCACATTTCCTTATCGTAGAATGATGCCAGTCCTTGGGTTAGGACCCATCTTAATCCAGGTTTGCCTCATCTTAACTTGATGACTCTGCAAGGAACTTATTTCCAAATAAGACCACATAACCAGGGGCTATGATGGTCAATATATATCTTTTTTTTTGGTAGTTCAACCCACAACACTGCCTCATTCTCAAGCCCTGAAGACTAAATGAAGCTCTGTGCCGAGCTGCTTCAGTTGTGTCTGACTCTCTGCGACCCCCATGGACCGTAGCCCATCAGGCTCCTGTGTCCACAGGCTTCTCCAGGCAAGAATACTGGAGTGGGTTGTCATGCCCTGCTCCAAAAGAAGCTCTGGTAAGATTTAAAAGATTAAAAGAAAATATTTTTTTAAATATTTAAGGATTTTTTAAAAAATGTGAACCATTCTAAAGTCCTTATTGAGTACGTTACAATACTACTTCTATTTTGGTTTTTTTCACCTGTGAGGCATGTGGGATCTTTATTTCCCTGACCAGGCATTGGACCCACACCTCCTGCATTGGAAGGTAGAATCTTAACACTGGACCACCAGAGAAGTCCCTGGTATGATTTTTAAGATACCTGTATTTTCCTTCAATGTTTTTTCTGAAGAGCTAATATGATCATGATAATGAAAACTTGATATCAAAACACAATAAAAGTAAAAAAAACAACCCCCCCAAAAAAAAACCTGTAACATCATTCCCCTCATGAATGCTCTGAAAGGGCAATTTCCCTGTTTCAGTATCTGAAAAATGGAAGTGCCTGTGCAAATAGCTTGCGTTTGATGAGTGGGAACAAAGCCAACAATAGAATTCCAGCCTCCTCACGGCCTGAGGACCCATGCCCTTGCAGGCCTCCCTGTGGCCTCTGTGAGGCTGGGTTCCTGCTCACTTTGACATGAACTGTAATGAGCACAGACCGTTCCTAACAAGTCCCATTTCTTGAGAAGACCCATCCTGATTCCAAGTTGCACATTCTGCTCAGAACCAGTTGCTGGCAGCTCTCCGTCCGTTGGAGCTGAGAAGCCTTGAGCTCCGCTCCACAGTGGTGTGCAGTCTACATTTACTTACAATTTTATAGTGACTGAGGCAGTCAGCGTGTATGACAGGAGCTCACTGGGGATTCGAGGACCGTGAGTTCTCACTCTGAGACTTTAGTGCATTGAGAACACTTATCTTTCCCAGAAGATCAAAGACAGTTTTGGTTTAGTGAGGCCTTTGAAACTATTCTTTTCCTGATAAATTAATCACAAATGCCAGAGATATAATGAAAGGGTTCTTGGTGTCTCCAGAAGCAGCTTTCCATTGTCCCACCTAATTATTTCCCTCGGAAGCATGAAGACGAGCTGCCCTGAGCAAAAATCGGGCCCTACCTTGCTAATAAGAATCCTGTGACATGAAGTAAGACTTTCATGTTCCAGGGATGATATTACAGGTTGAATTGTGTTCCCACCAAAGAGATACACAGTAAGGCTCCTACATACGAATGAGTTCTGTTCCCAGAGCACATTCACAAGTCCACTTATAAGTCTGACTAAGTTAGCCTGGGCACTCAACTAACCAATTGACTACACAGTGTGTGCACGTGGGTTCAGTCACTTAGCCATGTCCTACTCTTTGCAACCCCACAGATTGTGGTCCACCAGTCTCCTCGGCCCGTGGGACTTCCCAGGCAAGAATACTGGAGTGGGTTGCCATTTCCTACTCCAGCGGATCTTCCCGACCCGGGGATCATACGCACATCTCCTTCATATCCTGCGTTGGCAGGCAAGTTCTTTCCCACCGAGCCACCTGGGAGGCCCTGGCTATATAATGAAGGTGAAGGTGAAGTCGCTCAGTTGTGTCCGACTCTTTGCAACCCCATGGACTGTAGCCTACCAGGCTCCTTCGTCCATAGGATTCTCCAGGCAAGAATACTGGAGTGGATTGCCGTTTCCTTCTCCATTATACTGTAATAAGTTTATAATACTTTTCACACAAATAACACATTAACATTTTTTTAAATTTAATCTTACAGTACAGTACCTTGGCAAGTACAGTGGTACAGTACAACAGCTGGCAGACAGGCGCTGGCATCAAGAGAACAGCCGAGAAGAGTGACTGACTGGAGGGGGAGAGGAGGTGGGAGATGGCAGAGCTGAAGGGCCGTCAGCAACAGGAGACGAAGGGCTGGCTGCAACGCGACTCACTCCTTACGCTGATGGACTGCACGTTCACATCTTTAAAAGTTCGAAACTTGAAGGTTCACATGTAGGGAACTTACCGTCTGTTGGAATCCTCACGCCCAGCAGACCTCACCCCCTTCAGACCTTATTTGGAGATGGGGACTTTACAGAGGAAATGAAGTTGAAATGAGTTCATTGGGGGTGGGTTCAATTCCATATGACTGATGCTGTTATAAAAAGGGGCAATTTGGGCACAGAGACAGAGGCATGGAGGGAGGGAAGGCTACATGAAGAGACACAGGACAAAGACGATCTTTTGTAAACAAAGGAGAGAGGCCTGGAACAGATCCTCCCTCAGAGCTCTCAGCAGGCATCGACTCTGCAGACGCCTTGACCTCAGACATCTAGCCTTCAGAATAGTGAAAGGATAAATGTCCCTTGTGTACACCCCGGTCTGGGACACTTTGATCCAGCAGCCCCAGGAGACGGATGCACATGGGGAACTTGGACAACTTGGGCCTAAAAGGAACAAGCTCATCTCCGGCAGGCGGGGTTTTAGCTTTGATTTTCTTGATTTGTTGCTGTTGAGTTGCTAAATCTTATCCAGCTCTTTGTGACCCCATGGATTGCAGCACTCCAGGCTTCATTGCTCTCTATTATCTTCCAGAGTTTGCTCAAATTTATGTTCATTGAGTGAGTGATGCTATCTAACCATCTCATCCTCAGTTCAGTTCAGTCTCTCAGTCGTGTCCAACTCTTTATGACCCCATGAACCGCAGCACACCAGGCCTCCCTGTTCATCACCAGCTCCCAGAGTTCACTCAAACTCATGTCCATCGAGTTGGCGATGCCATCCAGCCATCTCATCCTCTGTTGTCCCCTTCTCCTCAGTTCAGTTCAGTTCAGTTCAGTTGCTCAGTCGTGTCCGACTCTTTGCGACCCCATGAATCGCAGCACGCCAGGCCTTCCTGTCCATCACCAACTCCCAGAATTCACTCAGACTCACTTCCATCGAGTCCGTGATGCCAATCAGTTCAGTTCAGTTCAGTTGCTCAGTCGTGTCCGACTCTTTGCGACCCCATGAATCGCAGCACGCCAGGCCTTCCTGTCCATCACCAACTCCCAGAATTCACTCAGACTCACTTCCATCGAGTCCGTGATGCCATCCAGCCATTGAATCCTCAGTTGTCCCCTTCTCTTCCTGCCCCCAATCCCTCCCAGCATCAGGGTCTTTTCCAATGAGTCAACTCTTCGCATCAGGTGGCCAAAGTACTGGAGCTTCAGTTTTAGCATCATTCCTTCCAAAGAAATCCCAGGGTTGATCTCCTTCAGAATGGACTGGTTGGACCTCCTTGCAGTCCAAGGGACTTTCAAGAGTCTTCTCCAACACCACAGTTCAAAAGCATCAATTCTTCAGCGCTCAGCCTTCTTCACAGTCCAACTCTCACATCCATACATGACCACAGGAAAAACCATAGCCTTGACTAGAGGGACCTTAGTCGGCAAAGTAACGTCTCTGCTTTTGAATATGCTATCTAGGTTGGTCATAACTTTTCTTCCAAGGAGTAAGCGTCTTTTAATTTCATGGCTGCAGTCACCATTTGCAGTCATTTTGGAGCCCCCAAAAACAAAGTCTGACACTTTTCTACTGTTTCCCCATCTATTTCCCATCCTCCTGCCCTCAATCCCTCTCAGCATCAGAGTTTTTTTCAATGAGTCAACTCTTTGCATGAAGTGGACAAATGATTGGAGTTTCATTCCCTTTTCCTCCTGTCTTCAATCTTTTCCAGCATCAGGGTCTATTCCAATGAGTTGCCTCTTTGCATCAGGTGGCCTAAGTATTGAAACTTCAGCATCAGTCCTTCCAGTTGATATTCTGGGTTGATTTCCTTTAGGATTTATTGGTTTGATCTTCTTGCTGTCCAAAGGACTCTCAAGAGTCTTCTCCAACACCACAATTTGAAAGCACCAATTCTTTGGCACTCAGCCTTTTTTATGGTCCAACTCTCACATCTGTACATGACTACTGGAAAAACCATAGCTTTGGCTATACAGACCTTTGTTGGCAAAGTGATGTCTCTGCTTTTTAATACACTGTCTAGCTTTGTCATACCTTTCCTTCCAAGGAGCAAGCATCTTTTAATTTCATGGCTGCAGTCACCAGCTTCAGTGATTCTGGAGCCCAAGAAAAGAAAGTCTGTCACTGCTTCCACTCTTTCCCCTTCTATCTACCATGAAGTAATGGAACCCGGATGCTATGATCTTGAGTTTTAAGCCAGCTTTTTTATTCTCCTCTTTCATCCTCATCAAGAGGCTCTTCAGTTCCTCTTCACCCTTGGCCATTAGAGTGGTATCATCTGGTTTCCTTGATATAAGATTTTTTTTTTTTTTTTCAGAATAGAACCTGTCCTCTATTTGCTTTCCTTTCCCTACTTTGCCTGTCACTTTAGCTTCTTAAAAAGTAGGCCAGGCTCTAGGTTAGGCTCTATATCCCCAAACAGAAAGGTAGGTTGTCTGTATATGGAAATATCTTTTGTGAATTAACTTTTTGGCACCAAAATATCTCAAATGATGAATGCCTAATGAAATTGTCACTTGGAAAGTCAAAGAGCTCTTGAGTTGTTTAGAGCATCTATTTTTGTTAGCTTCTCTCTCTCCTCTTTCCATATTTATCCTTTAGTTATGCTTCCCAAGTGATGGGTAACTATTTGTTCATCATAATGTCCTGTGGAGAAGAGCATGGCTTTTATTCTGACAAAGTATGCAAATGTGGCACAAGATAATTGAACATAGCTGGTGGTTATTTATTAAAGAACATGCTTTTAATTTAACATTTGATTAGGATGGCTCACTTAATGCCAGAGAGCTTAAATTATCCACCTAATTTAGAAAGAAAACTCATAACGTCTAAATGTGTTGTTTTGATTTAAAAGTCTAGACAGTAGACTTCTCAGTAGGAGAAAGCAAAGCGCAAAACTGTCCAGTTAGTTTAATTTACAAAGGCTAGTTTGGTCTTTACTCGACACCCAGAGTTTCAGAGAAGTTTCCAAAGACAACCAGTGCATTATCAGGAAGCCCTAATTTTTATGCTGTTCTTTCTTACGTTGAGAGAAAATTGGTCTCCCTGAAATTTCATGTAGCTGTTGTGCTTTGCACCTTGTCACTTCATATATTTAATAAAGAGGTTCTCATTTTATGTCATGATTGGCCAGAAACTTGGATTCAGTGAAAGGTCTCTACCATGTCTGTTCCTCTGGCTAAACGTGATGAACCCTCTGACCTTTCCTCATGTGGGAAAACTCTCGGTGGCCGTCTAGGTCAGTCTACTGTGAACGCTGCCCGGGGTGCCTTATTCCTCTGCAGCGAGAATCCAGGAACAGGTTATGTGGTTCTGACCACCTTCTCCATGGTGCTAAGCAGAGTAGAAGGTGATTGTCCCCCATTAGAGATGGACCTGAGCCTGCACTGAAGCCGCGTTCCCACAGCAGGGGGAGAGTCAGTGTGCTCGGACAGTTGTGGGCTCTCAATTCTGCTGACGGGGACACACGTGCACGCATGCATACTGTCACTTCGGTCGTGTCCGACTCTTTGCAACCCTGTGGACTGTAGCCCGCCAGGCTCCTCTGTCCACAGGATTCTTCAGGCAAGAATACTGGAGTGGGTTGCCATGCCCTCCTCCAGGGGATCCTCCTGACCTGGGGATTGAACACACATCTCTTATGCCTCCTGCCTTGGCAGGCGGGTTCTTCACTTCTAGCAGCACCTGGTTACTATAGGGTCATAAAGATTTGGAAGTGACCGAAGCGACTTAGCATCAATGTGTACATATCTATGTGCTAGTTGCTCAGTCGTGTCTGACTCTTTCCAANCTCCTGACCTGGGGATTGAACACACATCTCTTATGCCTCCTGCCTTGGCAGGCGGGTTCTTCACTTCTAGCAGCACCTGGTTACTATAGGGTCATAAAGATTTGGAAGTGACCGAAGCGGCTTAGCATCAATGTGTACATATCTATGTGCTAGTTGCTCAGTCGTGTCTGACTCTTTCCAACCCCATGGACTGTAGCCTGCCAGGCTCCTCTGTCCATGGGATTCTGTGGGCAGGAATCCTGGAGTGGGGAAGCTATTTCCTTCTCCAGGGGATCTTCCCAACCCAGGGATCAAACCTGGGTCTCCTGCAGTGCAGGCAGATGCTCTTTGGTATTCTTCTCTGTGGTTTATCATAGGATACTGAATCCAGTTTTCGGTGGTATACATGAACACCTTGCTGTTTCTCATTCTCTGTAAGACAGTTTACACCTGCTAAGCCCGAACGTGCATCTGTCTCTCCCCTCTGGAGCCTCAAGTCGGTCCTCCATGCCCATGGTTCTGTTTCTGTTTCATAGACAGGTGCATTGGTGTCCTATTTTAGCCTCCACATATAAGTGCTATCACATGGTGTTTGCCTGTTTTTGACTTTCCTTTGTATGTTAATTTGCAGTTGCTGCGAATGGCATTCTTTCATTCTTCTTAATGGCTGAGTGGTATTCTGTTGTATATGTATACACATCTTCTTTAGCCATTCATCTGTCGATAGACATTTAGGTTGTTCCCATGTCTTGGCTACGGTGAATAGTGCTGCGATGAACATAGGAGCGTGTGTATCTTTCTGAGCTATAGTTTTGTCCAGGAATAGGATGGCTGGGTCATATATCAGCTCTATTTTCAGTTTTCTGAGAAACTTCCAAACTGGTTTCCAAAGAGGCTGCACCAACTTACTTTCTCATCAGCAGTGTAGGAGGGTTCCCTTTTCTCCACAACCTCTCCTGCATTTCTTATCTGTAGACTTTTTAATGACGGCCATTCTGACTGGAGGGACTTCCCTGGTGGCTCAAACAGTAAAGAATCCACCTGCAATACAGAAGACCTGGGTTCGATCCCTGGGTCGGGAAGATCTCCAGGAGAAGGGAATGCCTACCCACTCCAGTTTTCTTGCCTAGAGAATTCTATGGACAGAGGAGCCTGGTGAGCTACAGTCTATGACTTCCAAACTGGTTTCCAAAGAGGCTGCACCAACTTACTTTCTCATCAGCAGTGTAGGAGGGTTCCCTTTTCTCCACAACCTCTCCTGCATTTCTTATCTGTAGACTTTTTAATGACGGCCATTCTGACTGGAGGGACTTCCCTGGTGGCTCAAACAGTAAAGAATCCACCTGCAATACAGAAGACCTGGGTCGATCCCTGGGTCGGGAAGATCTCCAGGAGAAGGGAATGCCTACCCACTCCAGTTTTCTTGCCTAGAGAATTCTATGGACAGAGGAGCCTGGTGAGCTACAGTCTATGCGGTCACAAAGAACTGGAAATGACTGAGTGACTAACATTTTCACTTTCTTTCTGACTGGTAAGTGAAGTGAAAGTTGCTGGGTCGTGTCCGACTCTTTGCGACGCCATGGACTGTAGCCCACCAGGCTCTTCCATCCATGGAATTCTCCAGGCAAGAGCACTGCAGTGGGTTGCCATTCCCTTTTCCAAGGGATCTTTCCAACCCAGGGTTCGAACCCAGGTCTCCAGCATTGCAGGCGGGTCGTTTACCATCTGAGCCACAAGGGAAGCAATAATTCCCAATAAAACCTTACCTCTGACTGGTAATGCTCAGACAATTTAGAACATAGGGTTACACTATGGAACAGTGCAGGCAAACAGCAACCTGAAGGCCAAGTCCAGTCTGTCTTCTGTTTTTGTAAATGAAGATTTATTGGAACTCGCCCACATTCATTATCTCTGTGTTGTCTGTGGATGCTTCATGCTACAACAGCAGGGAGGAACAGCTGCAACAGAGACTGCAAATCCTAAACAATTTACTAACTGGCCCTTTAGAAAAAACAAACAAACAAACAACTTTTCCTGGCCCCTTGTTATAGAATATCGGTTTTATATTCTTCCTCCACCAAATATCTGGCCGTTTTATTATTTCCTTTCAAAATGATAGTTATATATATAGATTGTAACATCTTAGAGACCCAGGGGGCTTAGAAATAATCTATTCTAACGCCATGCAAACACATGACTTTGATAGCTTTTTTAAATGTGCATTTATCTAAATGAACTGTACTTCATTCAAGCGAGGTGTGTGCTGTAGCTTGGCATAAGCCAGGCCCAGTTGCCGCAGCTCCTGGTGGAGCCTCTGACTCTGTGCTGTGGGGCAGGCTTTCCTCTGGTGTCTCCCATGCTGGACTATGTCCTGTTACACACTGATCCCTGCGGGGTCTGCCAGGCTCCTCCTGGTCTCCCCCCTGCCCTCTTCCTCTCGGTTACCCTCCCCCGTGACTCTCAGCTATGTGCAGCACGGTTCTCTGGGCACTCTCTAATTTCCACGTTTCAATTTTTGTCTCCCCGGCACAGACCTCAGGAGGCTTCTTATTTTGTACTTCGTTTAGACCTTATTAGGAGCATGGAGTTTAGAGTTAAGATGCTATGCCAAGCCATTTCACAAACTCTCTCGGAAACAGCTGATTAAAACTCTAATCATTAGTCTGGTTTTATAAATCTGAGGGCTTCTTCCACCTCAATATTTTTATCCCAGTAATTAAGTTGTGTCCCATGAATGCTTTATCTAACAGATTAAATGTATGTGAAAAGAGAAAGCTGAGAAATAAAAATTGATATTCAAAATGTTGTCTTGTGGTTTTTTTTTTTTTTAGCTACTATTGACTTCTCTTCAGAGCTGCGCATGGAGATCATGAATGTTTGTCTGGGTTCTCCAGGGCCGTTCCAGATGCTGGGGTGAACTGTACAGCGTCATTTGCAATCTGTGCTTCTTTAAGGTTTGCTTCATGAATTTCATACAAAATGTACATTATGGCTTAAACTGCTGTCAGTTTTGAATTAAATGAAGTAGGTTGTTTTGGTGATGTGCAGATAATTCTAAGAAATATCATATTTAGAGTTATTTCTGCTCTTGGATATATTCAGTGAGTTTTTGGGGGGGGAAGCATACTGCAATGAATTTTAAAATAGATCTTGCTATAGGGATATTCTGAAACTTGTGGCTCCATACACATTTCTCTCCTGTATGATAATTGAAAATTAACATAAACACATGGATTAACACATGCAGCCTTGACAGCTGCGGGAACATGGGGTTTGGTGATTGGCTCCTTGAATATCAGACTGGCTTTGGAAAGCCAAACAGAAGAGGCACAAAAGTGAATCGCAATCAAAATACACACAGGAAGGTAACAAATATTGTTTGAGATCTCTGTGTCTTGGTGAAGAGAGTTGGGATGGCAATAAGCTGATGTCACCAGCTGCCTGGACATGAGTTTGAGTAGGCTCCGGGAGCTGGTGATGGACAGGGAGATCTGGCATGCTGCAGTCCGTGGGGTCGCAAAGAGTCAGACCCGACTGAGCGACTGAACTGAACTGAACCAGCTGCTTGCTCCTTCCTTTCTGGTACTGCTCTGGGGTAGGGAGCCTGCATGAAAGTTGCAGCAATTATTGTTTATGCCTTGGCCTTGCAATTGAGTGTTTGCTTCTCAAAGGCATTGTGGTGGTGGTTTAGTTGCTAAGTCGTGTCCGACTCCTGCAACCCCATGGCCTGTACAGCCTGCCAGGTTCCTCTGTCCATGGAATTCTCCAGGCAAGGATAATAATTATTTATTCAAACTATTATTTGTAATAGAAGGAATATAGGTGAAGAAAAGAAGGTGTGCATCCATGGCTGATTCATGTCAGTATATGGCAAAAATGACTACAATATTGTAATTAGCCTCCAATTAAAATTAATTAATTTAAAAAAAAAGAAAAGAAAGTTAAGGTCTAGGTAATGAGATCAGGTTTATTTTTTTTTTTTTTAATTGAAGTGTTTAAAGTTGACTTTCTTTTAGGATATTCTGATAAAGTTGTTCTAGATCAAAGCCTCAGGAAGGCAGTCAGGTATTCAAAAGTATTTTGATTATTGGTCATTGACACCAGAAGACATGAGAAAGATTTGGGGAAGTATATATAAATGCTGGGTCCATCAGTAACCTTGACCTACGTCAGAGCACTCAAGAGAAAGGGTAAGTATGATAGACTGGTGAAACAGGAGAAAGTGATGTCAGCTGAGTCAAATATTTGGAGGAGAATGATAACGGATCATTGTCAAAGGTTAGATTTGTCTCTACCAGCATTATTTAACTAATAACTAGACTAGTAAATGTCCTGTGAATGAAAACAAGTTGTAAGGCCGTAGTAATTAGTAGGCCACTGATAACCTTAATCTGAAAGTTTCGGGAAACAGGTGAGGTTATGGAAGCTGCATGTGGTCAGTGGATGGAAGAGCAGGAAGCAGAAACTATTCTTATAGATGCTGTAGAAATTTGACAGAAAAGACAGGGAGAAATAGGTCAATTGTATTAACTCAAGGAGAAAGGAAGATCAGGTTTAGGAATGAAATAATGATTTTAGAACTGGTGAGAGGCTGTTTGTTTTCTGTGGCCGCTCTGCATGTCCTGTGGGATCTTAGTTCCTGGGCCAGGGATTGAACCCACGCCTCTTGCAGTGGATGTGCAGTTTTAAGCACTGGACCCCCAGGGAAGTGCACTGAATGTACTTTCATACATGGAAGAAAGTGGGAAAGGAGAAGGAGGAGCTGATGATACAAGTAATAGAAGCAATGCCTGGTGGTAAAAGATAAGATAAAATCATGTCAAAGGCCACTAGGTGAGAGAAGAGCCTTCATCTTGAGGAGAGATGCTCTAATTCTCAATGATGGAAAGGTGATGGGTGGCTGACATCTGGGATCTTTCCTGTCTCCACCAGCTGCCTGTGGACAGCTTGACAGGGACCTGATGGGAACAGGAAAGTCCACTAAGGGACATTTAGGTTACTGCGTGCGATGTGGGAAAGCTGGACCTGGTGGACAAGTCTGGACCAAGTGTAAGGCACACAAAATAGTTTCCAAACAGGCCAGGGAGGCCAAAGCACCCTGAAGGGAAGCACCTGTCTCCAGCCTGCTTGTGGCTAGACACCCCTCTTGTGGGATTGCTGCACCTCCATGGTTCAGTGGAGAGGTGCAGAGAGGAGAAACCCTAGAGGAAAAGAGCCTCATGGGACAGAGGCTTCCTCCTTGAGCACCTTAAGTCATGCATTTCTTTCCTCCCTTTCTCTGGACTCTGCCCTGGTGCTGGTAACATTCCAGAAAGGAAAGCCCTTTCCACGCACTGGCTCTATTCCCAGTGTCCAAAAAATTGTTGAGAGCTGAAGATATTCAAGCTAAAAGATTAGCAGATGTTCATGAAACCAAAAAGAGGGAGAGAAGTATGATATGAAGGAGAAAGGAAAACAAGATCTTAAAAAGAAGAAATTGGAGAGCAAGAAATTCTAAAAGAGTCTCGAAAGTACTCCCCAAGTGGACTCTACACATTTTAATCTTTATACTGAGAATCAATTGACTGTACCATCTTGTCACAATAGCAACCATGACTTTGAATCTTAACCTGGTCATTCCAGGCAGAGAAGTGAGAGTGACACTGATTACCCTTGGGGTCATGGAATGTAAACGCCTGACGGGATATCTGTAGGATGAAAAGACAGTGCTTGGGACAATAGGAATATTGGATGGGAATCGAGGAAAGCCACTGGAGTGATGCCTTCTATTTGCATCTCATTTGTTTATCTATGCATTCTTTAGCAAGGGAATTGGAGAAATGGTTATTTATTTACTTTAGTTTGCATTACAGTACAGTTGCTTCATAATGTGTTAGTTTCTACCATATAGCAAAGTGACTCAGCTACATGTATACACATAGCCTCTCCTATTTGGATTCCCTTCTCATTTAGGTCACCACAGAGCCCTGAGTGGCCTTCCCTATGCTGCACAGCAGGTTCTCGTTAGTTACCTGCTTTACACGCAGTATCAATAGTGTGCACAGTTCAGTTCAGTTTAGCCACTCACTCGTGTCTACTCTTTGCGACCCCACGGTCTGCAGCCTGCCAAGCTTCCCTGTCCCTCAGTTCAGTTCAGTTCAGTTCAGTCGCTCAGTCGTGTCTGACTATTTGCGACCCCATGAACCGCAGCACGCCAGGCCTGCTTGTCCATCACTAACTCCCGGAGTCCACCCAAACCCATGTCCATTGTGTCGGTGATGCCATCCAACCATCTCATCCTCTGTCGTCCCCTTCTCCTCCTGCCCTCAATCTTTCCCAGCATCAGGGTCTTTTCAAATGAGTCAGCTCTTGGCATCAGGTGGCCAAAGTATTGGAGTTTCAGCTTCAACATCAGTCCCTCCAATGAGCACCCAGGACTGATCTCCTTTAGGATGGACTGGTTGGATCTCCTTGCAGTCCAAGGGACTCTCAAGAGACTCTGCATGTCCTGTGGGATCTTAGTTCCTGGGCCAGGGATTGAACCCACGCCTCTTGCAGTGGATGTGCAGTTTTAAGCACTGGACCCCCAGGGAAGTGCACTGAATGTACTTTCATACATGGAAGAAAGTGGGAAAGGAGAAGGAGGAGCTGATGATACAAGTAATAGAAGCAATGCCTGGTGGTAAAAGATAAGATAAAATCATGTCAAAGGCCACTAGGTGAGAGAAGAGCCTTCATCTTGAGGAGAGATGCTCTAATTCTCAATGATGGAAAGGTGATGGGTGGCTGACATCTGGGATCTTTCCTGTCTCCACCAGCTGCCTGTGGACAGCTTGACAGGGACCTGATGGGAACAGGAAAGTCCACTAAGGGACATTTAGGTTACTGCGTGCGATGTGGGAAAGCTGGACCTGGTGGACAAGTCTGGACCAAGTGTAAGGCACACAAAATAGTTTCCAAACAGGCCAGGGAGGCCAAAGCACCCTGAAGGGAAGCACCTGTCTCCAGCCTGCTTGTGGCTAGACACCCCTCTTGTGGGATTGCTGCACCTCCATGGTTCAGTGGAGAGGTGCAGAGAGGAGAAACCCTAGAGGAAAAGAGCCTCATGGGACAGAGGCTTCCTCCTTGAGCACCTTAAGTCATGCATTTCTTTCCTCCCTTTCTCTGGACTCTGCCCTGGTGCTGGTAACATTCCAGAAAGGAAAGCCCTTTCCACGCACTGGCTCTATTCCCAGTGTCCAAAAAATTGTTGAGAGCTGAAGATATTCAAGCTAAAAGATTAGCAGATGTTCATGAAACCAAAAAGAGGGAGAGAAGTATGATATGAAGGAGAAAGGAATAACAAGATCTTAAAAAGAAGAAATTGGAGAGCAAGAAATTCTAAAAGAGTCTCGAAAGTACTCCCCAAGTGGACTCTACACATTTTAATCTTTATACTGAGAATCAATTGACTGTACCATCTTGTCACAATAGCAACCATGACTTTGAATCTTAACCTGGTCATTCCAGGCAGAGAAGTAGAGTGACACTGATTACCCTTGGGGTCATGGAATGTAAACGCCTGACGGGATGTCTGTAGGATGAAAAGACAGTGCTTGGGACAATAGGAATATTGGATGGGAATCGAGGAAAGCCACTGGAGTGATGCCTTCTATTTGCATCTCATTTGTTTATCTATGCATTCTTTAGCAAGGGAATTGGAGAAATGGTTATTTATTTACTTTAGTTTGCATTACAGTACAGTTGCTTCACAATGTGTTAGTTTCTACCATATAGCAAAGTGACGCAGCTACATGTATACACATAGCCTCTCCTATTTGGATTTCCTTCTCATCTAGGTCACCACAGAGCCCTGAGTGGCCTTCCCTATGCTGCACAGCAGGTTCTCGTTAGTTACCTGCTTTACACGCAGTATCAATAGTGTGCACAGTTCAGTTCAGTTCAGCCACTCACTCGTGTCTACTCTTTGCGACCCCACGGTCTGCAGCCTGCCAAGCTTCCCTGTCCCTCAGTTCAGTTCAGTTCAGTTCAGTCGCTCAGTCGTGTCTGACTATTTGCGACCCCATGAACCGCAGCACGCCAGGCCTGCTTGTCCATCACTAACTCCCGGAGTCCACCCAAACCCATGTCCATTGTGTCGGTGATGCCATCCAACCATCTCATCCTCTGTCGTCCCCTTCTCCTCCTGCCCTCAATCTTTCCCAGCATCAGGGTCTTTTCAAATGAGTCAGCTCTTGGCATCAGGTGGCCAAAGTATTGGAGTTTCAGCTTCAACATCAGTCCCTCCAATGAACACCCAGGACTGATTTCCTTTAGGATGGACTGGTTGGATCTCCTTGCAGTCCAAGGGACTCTCAAGAGTCTTCTCCAACACCACAGTTCAAAAACATCAATTCTTTGGTGCTTAGGTTTCTTCACAGTCCAACTCTCACATCCATACATGACCACTGGAAAAACCATAGCCTTTACTAGACGGACCTTTGTTGGCAAAGTAATCTCTCTGCTTTTTAATATGCTGTCTAGGTTGGTCATAACTTTCCTTCCAAGGAGTAAGCGTCTTAATTTCATGGCTGCAGTCACCATCTGCAGTGATTTTGGAGGCCAGAAAAATAAAGTCAGCAACTGTTTCCACTGTTTCCTCATCTATTTCCCATGAAGTGATGGGACCAGATGCCATGATCTTAGTTTTCTGAATATTGAGCTTTAATCTGAGGTTATTGATATTTCTCCTGGCAACCTTGACTCCAGCTTGTGCTTCCTCCAGCCCAGCATTTCTCATGATGTACTCTCTCCATCAGCGTTTGCTCAAACACATGTCCATCGAGTCAGTGATGCCATCCAACCATCTCATCCTCTGCATCCCCCTTCTCGTTCTGCCTTCAATCTTTCCCAGCATCTGGGTCTTTTCTAATGAGTTAGCTTTTTGCACCAGGTGGCCAAAGTATTGGAGCTTCAGTTCTTCCAATGAATATTCAGGATTGATTTCCTTTAGGATGGACTCATTTGATCTCCTTGCAGTCTGAAGAACTCTCAAGAGTCTTCTCCATCACCACAGTTCAAAAACATAATCAGCTTTCTTTATGGTTAAACTCTCACATCCATACATGACTACCGGAAAAACCATAGCTTTGACTAGATGGACCTTTGTTGGCAAAGTAATGTCTCTGCTTTTTAATATACTGTCTAGGTTGGTTATAGCTTTTCTTCCAAGAAAGCATCTTTAAATTTCATGCCTGCAGTCACCACCTGCAGTGATTTTGGAGCCCAAGAAAATAAAGTCTGTCACTGTTTCTATTGTTTATCCTTCTATTTGCCAGGAAGTGATGGGACCAGATGGCATGATCTTTGTTTTTTGAATGTTGAGTTTTAAGCCAACTTTTTCCCTCTTCCTCTTTCACTTTCATCAAGAGGCTCTTTAGTTCTTCTTTGCTTTCTGGCGTAATGGTGGTGTCATCTGCATATCTGAGGTTATTGATATTTCTCCTGGCACTCTTGATTCCAGTTTGTGCTTTATCCAGCCTTGCACTTTGCATGATGTACTCTGCATATAAGTTAATAAGCAGGGTGACAATATACAGCCTCGATACACTGGGGAACCAGCAAAGGGACTGAGAACCCCCAGGCAATTTGACTTTGAAGTACAGTGTATGTAGAGAAATGGTTATTTAACACACTGTGCCTTCTTGTGCTCAGCAGTGAAAACACTCATGAAAGTATTTACTGCTCTTGAGGAGTGTCTAGTCTGGATGGAGGGGCAGTTAAAAATTCAGTTACCCTTATGTGAAATGTGAGATGATGGCTTGAATATAAGTGCTTATTTAAGCCTCAGAACGTCAGGGAAAACTTTCCTGAGAAGGTGATGTCTAATCTGTTACAGAGTACACTAAGTTGAAAAAACTAGTAAAGTCTCCAGCACAGGAGAGAACAGACTATAGATTCCAGATTCCAGCATGCCAAGGCTCAGAGACAGGATTCTCTTGAGAAACTGACCTAGCCTGAAGACAAAGAGGCTTTGAACTCTAGGAAATGACTATCTCTGATGAAGGTTCTGAGGGCCGCAGAGCTCAGATCTGGTCTTGAGCCAAAGGAAGTCCTTGAATTGATCTGCTTGTTTAGACTCTCTCTCTGGATTAGCCAAGGTGGGAACTGAAGGAAGCAGACCTGTGACCAGGAGCTTCTTAGGAGGACAGGTGTGAGTTGCCTTCACCAAGGTTTATTTGGGACAGTGGAGCAAGGCAAACATACTAAGAAGGCAGAAGTGACAGAGGGACTTTGGGGACAAGCTAGCCATAAACTAGTTACACCTGTAAGCATCTGATTGAGGATATGCCATTATCCAGGGTGTTTTGATTTCTCTCAGAATAAATACAGACAGATGGAGCCGCACTGTGGTGTGTCTGTAACCAGTGAGATGTTAATGTAGGAATAAATACCAAGAAAATTATGATTGGCTAAATATACATTTGACTCAGAATGACAATTTTTATAGTAACTTACATGTATGAAAACATCTGCTAAGCATTTCACACAGTTGATCTACTATTCTTGAATCTACATAACATACTATTTCTGCATTTACAAATGAGGAAATGAACTCTCCTGAGAATTAGGAAGCTGGACCCTCTTGGGTGGCTAGTTCAGAGTCAAGGTCAGGGTATCTCAACCCCATGTGCTGTGGACAACTCCCAAGCTTGACTCGTCATCCCTGGAGGGACATTCCTTCGCGTGATTCCTGGCTTCTCGCCGCTGTCCCAGGGAGGAGCTACATCCACTGTGGACCCCGGGAAGTGCAAGCTGAGCCCCCGGGGCTGCCCGGTCCAGTCCACTGTTGGGACACCTGCCCGACCCAGTGAGTCTGCCTGCAGGCGCTGCCCTTGGCCTGGGCAGAGAAGGGAGGGAGGCGCACCAGAGCTCGCTGAACCCCTTTTCTCTCCAGGAGCTGGTGTTCCCCAGCCAGCCTCTATCAGGTATCGCGGTGTTGCTCTGCAAGGTGTCTGCTCACCAACCACCCTCGCCCCGCTCCCCTCCCCAGCTGGTGCAGAGGCCGGGTGGGGAAACAGGCGGAGGAGGTTGGGGTTGTACCGGACCCTTGGTCTCTCCGTCGCCTACTCCCTGTCGTGGGGACTGACACTGAACAGTCTGTGCCGGAACCATGTCTGGTGTGTGTGTCCTCTTTCCTTACGAGTGAGGCTGGAGTGACAGACCTACCCTCACTCTGCCCATGGTGACGTCCCTCGTGGCTGCTGCTCATTGACATCAAGCGTGAGTGACGTCCAGTATGAGTGACGTCAAGCGTGAGTGACGTCAGAGAACAACTCAGTGTGGCAGAGACTTGGGGTCAGGGGCTTTGAGGACCAACTTTGGTGCCAAAGCCAAGCACCTTAGCTTCCCTTGGTGGATACCTTTACTCAACTTTGCCTGAATCTATTGAATGTCTTTCAAAACATGGAAGGCCATTTGTAGAACATTTTTACAAATGATGTTGGAAATGTGAAATCAAGACATCATTTGCTCAGGGCGGGTTTTCTCATAGTCAGTATTTCCTCTCAGTCATTTTCTTTACAGGGTTTCTTTTCATGAACGTTCTGTAATTTTCTTTTTGCAGAACATTTTGCCTTCACTACACAATCCATTAGAAGAAACAGAATTCGATTTATTTTACTCTGAACTTATTTTGCATTGGGAATTTTCTGTAGCAAATAAGCCCAAAGAAGTACACACTAGCACTTTATTCTGAAAAAATTACAGTTGTGAAAAAATAATTTGCTAAGAAAAAAAGATAAAAGCAATGTAACTAGTGTTATAACCAGAAAATGCTGTGATCTGAATGTCACTGCTTTGTCTAGAAAGTAGGAACATAAAGTAAACTTTCTCCTTTCTTGTGTTAGCTGCAATAGATAATCTGACCAACTAAAAGTGCTTAGTTTTTAGGTATTTTTATTTTTTAAATTTTTCTGTGGTCTGAAACCTTCCTATGCAAGTGTTTTCTCTCTATTTTCTCATTGATTTGGACTGAAGGTTTCTGATCCATCAAGGATTAGTGTCTTGCCCTGATATTGAACCATCTATCTTATATGGGAACATGTCAGAATCCTTCTCAGAGATCAACCTGGTTTGCAAGAATGATTCATAGGGCATGATAAGTATTTGATTCTTAGGAAATGTGAATATAGATGGTTTGTGTTATTAAATGATAGAGTGACTTGCTATGAAAACAAATAAAAGGTGGATTATAATCATTTTGGTCTTTCTTTATGAATTAAAATGGAGGTGGTATCTGGAGATGAGACACAAAGCATCAGTTTTTTAAAGCCCTGATATAGTTTATTTTATTATAGGAGAGGGTATGGAGGAGAAAGCAGCCAGGTCTGTTTCATACATATTGAGCAGTCACATTTTATCCTCAATAAAAGTGTCTAAGATTTTTCCTTATTGATATTCAGTGGCTCAGTCATGCCCAACTCCTTTGTGACCCTATTGACTAAGCCCATGAAGCTCCTGTGTCCGTGGGGTTTCCCAGGCAAGAATACTGGAGTGGGGTGCCATTTCAGGGGATCTTCCCGACCCAGGGATCGAACAGGCATCTCCTACATTGGCGGGTGGATTCTTTACCACTGAGCCACCTGTAAAGCCTCAAGATTTCCCTTAGTAATACAGATAATACCTGGTCATTGTACCAAGGTGTAAATATTCGCAACTAGAAGAACGAAGAAGAAACAAATCACCATCAATTTTACTATTCAATACCCAAAAAAGTTTAGTGGCCATCCTTCCAGACATTTACACATATGCACACATACACACATGTACATATACTATATATAAATACATACAAAATGTTCACTGAATATTGTTTTTAAACATACACACATGAAAGCATGCCTATGCATGGGTTAAGGAACAGAGCAACTCTACGTGTAATGAACTCAAAATGGAACACGTATCTACCCACTACATTTTGAAATATAATTCAACATTTCCTCACTCCCAACAATCTGAACTCAAAGTTTGATTTTTCTTTTTTCCCTAGTGGCATACACTTTTACTGGAAAAATGGTGAAATCCTGCATTATTTGAAATTGCTAACTACAGTTATTTCATTCTGTGTTACTTCTAGAGCAGGTGGAAGATCCATTTCATGTGATTCAGTTCACCTACCACTAAGCAATTGTCTTGGGTAAAAGCTGCAGCAACAAGAAAGGATTTTTTTTAGGAGCAGCAAATTTCCCTCTGTGTTCATGGTTTTTCTCAATATAGGCAAGGATGCAAGATCTTTCCACAAGCTTCAGATGCTGTTGCTTGTTTCAGAATATAGAAATTCAACATACTGTGGAGGCGGTAACTATGAAAAGAAACAAAAATGGTTGTAGTACATTTGGAAATATTTTTATTTCTGATTAAATAAATGCATCTGTGTTTAATAGAATTCTAATTTTAGTTTCTAATGATGGGTAATCAGGTGGCTTGCTTTTCATCTTTATGTCTCCTTGCTTAATGTTCAAGTTGATGTATCTGAATTAAAATTTTCTTTATTTTATTTTCTTTCCTTTGTGATAAAAATCTTCATATATTCCAGAAACAAGATCTTTGCAACCTTGTCAAATGCTTCACTAAAAGCACTTTGTGTGTGCATGCGTGCCTGCTCAGTCCTTCAGTCGTTTCCAACTCTTTGCGACCCAATGGACTGTAACCCTCCAGCATCCTCTGTCCATGGGACTCTCCAGGCAAGATTAGTGGAGTGGGTTGCCGTTCCCTCCTCCAGGGGATCTTCCTGACCCAGGGACTGAACTCACGTCTCTTAAGTCTCTTGCTTTGGCAGGCAAATTCTTTACCACTACTGCCACCTGGGAAGCCCAGTCCTTTATGGCACATGACAAACAGATGAGAACATTGAGTTGCCTTTCTGAGACTGGACAGAGTATCCACAGGTGTTGGTGTAGAAAGATTAAGGCAAACCCTGAACAGCTACCCAGATAATTTTCCAGAATGTCATTAATATGTGGGACTGCACTCTTCCCTTATGTTCTTTAATCAAGAAGTTTCAAAAATCCTTCTGGGTCTCTATCTTAAATCAGTAAGAAAAGTCCAGGGTATAGTCCCTGCCACAGGTGATGTTCTTTTGGGAAATGAAAATATCTTGGCTTCTTAAAATGTTAAAAATCATAGTAAAATGCCTTTGTCAGTGTTAGTAGGAATTTTGTCTTTGGCTCTGGGTTTAATCTTTAAACTGAACGATCATAAAATCTGCTCAATCATTTCACTGTCTTATCACAGATATATCGGTATCGATAAGTGAAGGACTGGTATCATTTGCATTTGTCATAAGATAGAAAGCAATTGTTACCATGCAACAGAGTGAGTTCACAGTTCAAGATCCCACAGCTTTCTTCTCACTGACCCTTCTGCAAGGAGGTCATTTCCCAGCAGAACAATGGCAGTGGCTGCTATGTGGAGATGCAGAGTGGATTTCAAACAAAGGCCAGGGGCGAAGGATAAAATGGTCTCCATCCTTGTTTGCTGGGCTCAGTAAGTAACTCAGCAGCTTTGTTCCAGGAGGTTCCACTGCTGACAACTCTTAATCTAGGTCTGAAAAGTCTATGTTGAACACTTTCTATTATGAGCTTATACCCTCAGTGTTCAGGGGCTAAGCCAAGTTTTCTCAAAAATTAATACATATTTTCATGTGGGGCTGTCCATATTCTAGAACTATTACTGAACCAGGTTTGTGTGTCCAACATGCAACAAGCCAAAATGCTGAGATATTAAGGTTTACAGCAAAGGAAAGGCTTATTCACTAGGCAGCCAAGCAAGGAGATGTGAGGGCAAGTCTCAGCTCCACCTCCTGGAAGATGAAGGGCTTGAGATATTTGTGGGATAGAGAATTAAGGTGTTATTAGGCATGGGGACAAGTGGCTCAGTGGTAAAAAGACCCACCTGCCGATATAGGAGATGTGGGTTCAATCCCTGGGTTGAGGTGAAGTCGCTCAGTGTGTCCGACTCTTTGCGACCCCGTGGACTGTAACCTACTAGGCTTCTCAGTCCATGGGATTCTCCAGGCAAGAATACTGGAGTGGATTGCCATTTCCTTCTCCAGAGGATCTTCCCAACCCACGGATTGAACCCGGGTCTCCCGCATTGGAGGCAGACGCTTTAACCTCTGAGCCATTCCCACCTTCTCCAATATTCTTTTTTTTTTAATTTTTTATTTTATTTTTTTACTTTACAATACTGTACTGGTTTTGCCCTACATTAACATGAATCTGTCTCGGGTGTACATGAGTTCCCAACCCTGAAGCCCCCTCCCACCACCCTCCCCATATCATCTCTCTGGGTCATCCCAGTGCACCAGCCCCAAGCATCCTGTATCCTGTATTGAACCTAGACTAGTGATTCATTACTTACATGATAGTATACATGTTTCAATGCCATTCTCCCAAATCATCCCACCCTCTCCCTCTCCCACAGAGTCCAAAAGTCTGCTCTTTACATTTGTGTCTCTTTTGCTGTCTTGCATACAGGGTTATCATTACCATCTTTCTAAATTCCATATATATGTGTTAGTATACTGTATTGGTGTTTTTCTTTCTGGCTTACTTCACTCTGTATAATCGGCTCCAGTTTCATCCATCTCATTAGAACTGATTCAAATGTATTCTTTTTAATGGCTGAGTAATACTCCATTGTGTATATGTACCACAGCTTTCTTATCCATTCATCTGCTGATGGACATTTAGGTTGCTTCCATGTCCTGGCTATTATAAACAGTGCTGTGATATAAATCACAGCAGGATCCTCTATGATCCACCTCCCAGAATACTGGGAATAAAAGCAAAAATAAACAAATGGGATCTAATTAAAATTAAAAGCTTCTGCACAACAAAGGAAACTATAAGTAAGGTGAAAAGACAGCCTTCGGAATGGGAGAAAATAATAGCAAATGAAGCAACTGACAAACAACTAATCTCAAAAATATACAAGCAGCTTATGCAGCTCAACTCCAGAAAAATAAATGACCCAATCAAAAAATGGGCCAAAGAACTAAATAGACATTTCTCCAGAGAAAACATACAGATGTCTAACAAACACATGAAAAGATGTTCAACATCACTCATTATCTGCTACTGCTGCTAAGTCACTTCAGTCATGTCTGACTCTGTGTGACCCCAGACACGGTAGCCCACCGGGCTCCCCTGTCCCTGGGATTCTCCAGGCAAGAACACTGGAGTGAGTTGCCACTGCCTTCTCCAACGCATGAAAGTGAAAAGTGAAAGTGAAGTCGCTCAGTCGTGTCTGACTCTTAGCGACCCCATGGATTGCAGCCCACCAGGCTCCTCCATCCATGGGATTTTCCAGGCAAGAGTACTGGAGTGGGGTGCCATTGCCTTCTCCAGAGAAATGTAAATCAAAACCACAATGAGGTACCATTTCACACCAGTCAGAATGGCTGCGATCAAAAAGTCTACAAGCAATAAATGCTAGACAGGTTGTGGAGAAAAGGGAACCCTCTTACACTGTTGGTGGGAATGCAAACTAGTACAGCCACTATGGAAAACAGTGTGGAGATTCCTTAAAAAACTGGAAATAGAACTGCCTTATGACCCAGCAATCCCACTGCTGGGCATATACGCTGAGGAAACCAGAATTGAAAGAGACACGTGTACCTCAATGTTCATCGCAGCACTGTTTATATTAGCCAGGACATGGAAACAACCTAGATGTCCATCAACAGATGAATGGATAAGAAAGTTGTGGTACATATACACAACAGAGTACTACTCAGCCATTAAAAAGAATACATTTGAATCAGTTTTAATGAGGTGGATGAAACTGGAGCTGATTATACAAAGTGAATTAAGCCAGAAACAAAAACACCAATACAGTATACTAACACATATATATGGAATTTAGAAAGAAGGTAATGATAATCCTGTATGCAAGAGAGCAAAAGAGACAGAGATGTATAGAACAGTCTTTTGGACTCTGGGAGAAGGAGAGAGTGGGATGATTTGGCAGAATGCATTGAACATGTATAATATATAAGAAACCAATCGCCAATCCAGGTTCAATGCATGATACTGGGTGCTTGGGGCTGGTGCACTGGGATGACCCAGAGGGATGGTACGGGGAGGGAGGAGGGAGGGGGATGCAGGATGGGGAACACGTGTATACCTGTGGCGGATTCATGCTGATGTATGGCAAAACCAATACAGTATTGTAAAGTAATTAACTTCCAATTAAAATAAATAAATTTATATTAAAAATTATAGAATATCTCATTGTACTTTTTTAAAAAAATAAGCCAACATGCACCATTCCTTTAAAATTGACCTAAGAACTTAAGAGCCTAGTAAAAGTTGGAGCAATAGCTGGAGAAAACATGCACAGATGTTTGTTATTTTCTTTAAATCACTTTTTTCCCAGAAATTGTTTATTTTACCAGAATTTACTAACTATGGGAATAAAACTGCTACAGAGTACAATCTATATCCACAAATGGAATTATCAAGTTATATTCAATCTATTCTGTATTTTTTAACAGCAAGTGCATTTTCTATATGCAGAGCAAGCCCTGAAGAGCACCACAGCCACAAATTGCGATTAGAAAAGCTGCTTGTTTAGCAGTTTCAAAGAGAACCAACATGACAATCAAACATGGAAAGAGCAGATGGAAAATTTATTTTAGGACATGCAGCAATAATAGAGAAATTAGGGAGCAATTAAAACATGAAAAAAAATCAGCTTAGCTGAGAAAGTGAATCTAAAGATAGTTCAGTTCAATTCCCAATTATGCTTTTTTTTAAACCAAAGTTTGAATTAGAAAGAATGAAATCTGAATGTTCTTTTAAGAAATAAAGTACAACTTAGAGTGACATGTGGTGACTTAAAACAGCCTTAGTACACCTATGGGTGATTCATATTGATGTTTGAGAGAAAACAACAAAATTCTGTAACACAATTATCCTTCAATTAAAAAATAAATTTTTTTAAAAAACAGAGGAATTATTCAATACCATCACTTATTTTTAGAAGATAAATTATGATACCCATATCTGATTGCTGGTAGAGAGCAATAGTATCAAAGTCACAGTAGATTGCCTTGTATGTTTTTTAATTAACTACTTTTAAAAATTAAAATTTTTAAGTTGGTTGCATAAGAGTAAAGGCCCCATGTATGAATTTCTCAGACATTTTGTACCTAACACATCAAGAGAAATTAATGTAACCTTTGAAAATAAAGTTTTCTTTAAGTCAGTACTATTGGATTTAGATATAATATGTCAAGGCACAAGAATACCTGTGCAGGAATAGTTGCATCTCCAAATGAAAATGAATGTAGCATTCAGTAGAGGTAATTCCAGACACAGCCAGAAATCTTGTTCTGCTTCTGTGGAAGCTTAACGCCACTGAAGGCAGTGGGGATCTTATGAGGCAACCCGGCCCGTGGAAGTGCAACGGTTTGTCCGTGCAAATAAAGTAGCATCACAGGCTAGATTCTCTGGAAGTGAATCCTAACCCAAGGAGTCATGTGCTAGTGATTTCATAAAATGCTCCCAGATGAAACCAATAAAAGAGTGGTAAAAACAAAGTCAAAGAAGAGGCTGAAACTAACCAGGTGTGTTTCCAGCAAAGGCCCTTGCAGGGTGGCTTCACCCTAAAGCAGAGGGAATTTTGAAGTATTATTATGGCATAGTTTATCCCAACACATAAATACAACTCCAGGGAAGACATGGCTTGATTAAATTATGTTGCCACCAAAAGGCTATTGGTCTCCTCAGCAATTAATATCAGATTCCATGCCTGACAAGTCAGAATTCAGCCTCTGTGAAAAGCCTAGGCTACTGGGTCCAGGTGTCCTCTCCAATCAACACCACAGTGGGGGGTGGGGTCACTCAATTTGTAGGCCTAAAGAGGGAAGCAACAGTTAGAACTGGACATGAAACAACAGACTGGTTCCAAATAGGAAAAGGAGTATATTGTCATCCTGCTTATTTAACTTCTATGCAGAGTACATCATGAGAAATGCTGGACTAGAAGAAACACAAGCTGGAATCAAGATTGTCGGAGAAATATCAATAACCTCAGATATGCAGATGACACCATCCTTATGGCAGAAAGTGAAGAGGAGCTAAAAAGCCTCTTGATGAAAGTGAAAGAGGAGAGTGAAAAAGTTGGCTTAAAGCTCAACATTCAGAAAATGAAGATCATGGCATCTGGTCCCATCACTACATGGGAAATAGATGGGGAAACAGTGGAAACAGTGTCAGACTTTATTTTTTTGGGCTCCAGAATCACTGCAGATGGTGATTGCAGCCATGAAATTAAGAGACACTTACTCCTTGAAAGAAAAGTTATGAGCAACCTAGATAGCATATTCAAAAGCAGAGATATTACTTTGCCAACAAAGGTCCGTCTAGTCAAGGCTATGGTTTTTCCAATAGTCATGTATGGATGTGAGAGTTGGACTATGAAGAAGGCTGAACACCGAAGAATTGATGCTTTTGATCTGTGGTGTTGGAGAAGACTCTTGAGAGTCCCTTGGACTGCAAGGAAATCCAACCAGTCCATTCTGAAGGAGATCAGTCCTGGGTGTTCTTTGGAAGGACTGATGCTAAAGCTGAAACTCCAGTACTTTGGCCACCTCATGCAAAGAGCTGACTCATTGGAAAAGACTTTGATGCTGGGAGGGATTGGGGGCAGGAGAAGAAGGGGACGAAAGAGGATCAGATGGCTGGATGGCATCACTGACTCGATGGACGCGAGTCTGGGTGATCTCTGGGAGCTGGTGATGGACAGGGAGGCCTGGCGTGCTGCGATTCATGGGGTCTCAAAGAATCGGACATGACTGAGCGACTGAACTGAACTAAACTGAAAGAGGGAAAGAATGTGGTTGGAGGAGAGTTGGTTTTTGTTTTTGTTTTTTTTGGTGTCAGGAACTCAGGAAGAGTTGGTAAAGGAAGGATGGTGAAGACTAGAAGCTCAAGTTTGCATTGCTACTAAACATCCAGATGTCACATAAGTAGTTATATACCTAGACCTGAAGTGCAGAGAAGGTTTGGGCGCCGGAGAAACAAAAGTTTGGGAATTTAGCATATTGTTCAGTTGCTAAGTAGTGCCTGACTCCTTGCAGCCCCCATGGACTGTAGCATACCAGGCTCCTCTGTCCTCCAGTATCTCCTAGAGTTTGCACTAATTCATGTCCACTGAGTCCATGATGCTATTAAACCATCTCACCCTCTGCCTCCCCCTTCTTTTGCCTTCCATCTTTCCCAGCATCAGGGTCTTTTCCAATGAGTTGTCTCCGTATCTGGTGGCCAAATTACTGGAGCTTCAGGTTCATCATCAGTGCTTCCAATGAATATTCAGGGTTGATTTCCTTTAGGATTGGCTGGTTTGATCTCCTTACTGTCCAAGGAACTCTCAAGAGTCGTTTTCCAGCGTCACAATTCAAAAGCATCAATTCTTGGGTGCTCAGCCTTCTTTATGGTCCAGCTCTCACATCTGTACGTGACTACTCGAAAAACCATAGCTTTCACTCTACGGACCTTTGTTGGCAAAGTGGTGTCTCTACTTAATATGCTGTCTAGCGACTTTACTTTCACTTTTCACTTTCCTGCACTGGAGAAGGAAATGGCAACCCACTCCAGTGTTCTTGCCTGGAGAATCCAGGGACGGGGGAGCCTGGTGGGCTGCCATCTATGGGGTCGCACAGAGTCGGACACAACTGAAGCAACTTAGCAGCAGCGGCAGCAGCAGCATGCTATTCTTAGACTCAGTGCACTGCCTTTTTCAGTTAAGAATATGATATGCACACATTTCCAAATTAATATATATAAACGTGTCATAATCTTTTTAATTTTAATATAATAGTCATTTTATTTGACAGCATAATTTATTCAGCCATTCAGTTTTACTGGACATTACATTACCACATTATTTGTAGGCTTTTGTTTCAGAAAAAATACTGAAATAAACATTTTTCTGCTGTTATTATACCATTGCTTTTGTAGGACAGATTCCCAAAAAAGGGATTTCTGCATCATAGTGCATATATATATTTTTAATTATATATCAGCATTAGAGCAGTTTTTAAAAGTAATGACAAGTTCTAAAGCACATTTTAAAAAATCAATTCTACTGTAACAGATATATAACTTATTGGGATGGAATAATATATATTTTATAAAATAATCTAGAACAATATATTTTAAAGATAAACAAAATCTTTGCATCATTTTATTGATTTTTTCCCACAACTCCCCAAGCTATATATTTATATAGTATGACAAAGCCATGACATAACCCAGTCTCAGACAAAATAATTCTACAACCAAAAAAGAAAATTTCAAGTAACGTATTAATTTGTCTATTTTTACACACCATTCAGGGATACATGTCCTCCAGTGGTACTAATTTAAATTCTCTTTTTCTCCCTCCTCCCTTTTAAATCCACATATCCAATATGCTTCCACGTTCAGTCAAAGTAACTCAAAAACTTCTACCTTAGTTCTAGTTTGCATGTCTTCAGCCACTGTTATTTGCATGTCAAATTCTACACTTGTAATTAGAGTATACGTGCCCTAAGCTATGTGTTTTGGGACACTGCAAAGTGCAGAAGTCTCCTTAATCATAGTTGATTAGACCAAGGATGAATCTCTGGTATTTTACATGGCCCAGTCAGAGTCCTTTCCCAAATCTAAATTAGGACTTGAAATGAGAGACTGAGAGTCAATTTCTTTACAAGACTGTAATAATTACAAACGGACTCAAAGATCTTTTTGCCCCTAATTATCTTTGTATAGGCCAGAAAGCCATCTGTACTGAAAGGGGTGTCTTGTTCTTTTTCTTATATTGAAGTATAATTGATTTACAATGTCATGTTAGTTTCAAGTATATATCACAATGATCTAGTTTCATATATATATATGAAATGTATTTATTCTTCTTCAGATTTTTTCCTTTATAGGTTATTACAAAATATTGAGCATAGTTCTCTGTGCTATACATTAGTAGGTTCTTGTTGGTTATCTATTAAATATATAGTACTGTATATATGTTAACTCTAAACTCCTAATTTATCTTTCCCCTCTTCCTCTTTGATAACCATATGCTTATTTTCTGTTTATGGGTTCTCTTTTATAAATTAGCTCATTTGTATCATTTTTTAGATTCCAAAAATAAGTAACATCATATGATATTGGTATATTTGTCTTTGGTTGGCTTACTTCAGTTAGAATGATAATCTCTACATCCACCCATGTTGCTGCAAATAGCATTATTTCATTCTTTTTTATGGCTGGATAATATTCCATTGTACCACATCTTTATTCATTCACCTGTCAATGGACATGGTTGCTTCCATGTCCTGGCTATTGTAAATAATGCTGCAATGAACACTGGGGTGCACGTATCTTTACAAATTATGGTTTTCTCCAGATATATGCCCAAGAGTGGCATTGCAGGATCACATGGTAGCTCTATTTTTAGTTTTTCAAGTTACCTCCTTATTGTTCTTCATTAGGCTGTATCAATTTACATTCCCAGGATGTTTCTTTTTCCCCCACCCTCTCCAGCATTTATTGTTTGTAGATTTTTTTTGGTGATGGCCGTTCTGACAGGAGTGAGGTGACACCTCATTGTAGTTCTGATTTGCATTTCTCTAACAATTAGTGATGCTGAGCACTTTTTCATATATCTGTTGGCCATCTGTATGTCTTCTATGGAGAAATGTCTACTTAGATCTGCTGCCCATTTTTTGATTAGGTTGTTTGTGTTTGGTATTGAGCTGCATGAGCTGTTTGAATATTTTAGAAACTAATCTGTTGGTTGCATCATTTGCAAATATTTTCTCCCATTGTGTAGGTTGTCTTTTTATTTTATTTATGGTTTCCTTTTGCTCTGCAAAAGCTTTCAAGTTTAATTACGTCCTATTTGTTTATTTTTGTTATTTCCATTACTCTAGGGGCAGCTTCTTCTAATTTATCTCTTGTTTCTTTAATTCTCTTCCTGTATGTGTTATTTGCCATTGTGCTTTGCTGGGAGTTCTTAAGTTTCTCTGCATTTTAGCCATAGAATCAGGAATTTTTAATAAGCTATTATCACTATTCGTAATTTCCAGTTTTTATTTGATATTTGGAGATTATCAAGTATAAATTCCAACTGCATAATAAGCATAGTTTTCTTTATAAACTATCTTATGATTTCTTTGACTAATGTGCCTGTGGATTTATTTAATTATCTATAGTGTTGGCAACTGCTTATGTTGTCTTTTCCCCTCATCTTTGGTTGGGTGATAGATGTTCTATTTGAAAAGTAATTTGTAGAAATACTTTGAAACCTAAAATGAAGTTATCTTCCTTTAGCGAGAATTTCCTTCTGTCAGGTATCTGGAGGCACAAGCAAGACAGATGACTGTCAGTCAGTATCAAAGTGTCAAGTTTTCTGTGCAGCCTAGAACACTGACAGCTCACTGCACCTGCTTGCCAAGGTTGTAGGACTTCCTGTTTATCCATGCGTCATAAGGTGTAGCCCACAGGGTTTGTTCACCAGGACCACCTGCCTTCCTAAGCCTTGGATTTAGCTTTTGTTGCTTGAGATCAAAGAATTTGTTGAAGGTACTGCACAGCTTCTCAAAGCAAAGTTCTTTTTAGATTTGCAAACATCTCCTGCACAAAAGGAGCTTGCAAGACCTGGTGCTCTTAGATTTCTATATTATCATGGAAATTGACATGGTTATACCTCAGTATCATTTTGAACTCAAGTATTTTTTCTGGTTATCTATCCTGTTTTGTGGAATATGAACTTAAACAATCTGTGGGTCCCTCTTTAAGAAAAATGATACAAAATTAGATACAAGGCCTTGAGAGAAAACATCAAGTGAGGAGCCCTGAAACCTAAACTTCTTTAGCTTTTTGATAAATATTCCTCTAGGGGCTTCACTTGCTGGTTGGGTTCAAATTACCTGTTCTGTCATTACCCAGCATGGAAGGCGCCATAACGTGTCTTTAAGCACATGAATTCTATTGAATATGGTGTTGAGTCACGTCATAAAGAGCAGCAGAGCTAACACAGCAGAACACCCCTCCTTGTTCACACGCATCTGCTCTTTGAGTGAAGTGGTAGGCAGAATCAACCATATTATTTATATAGTTATTTATATCTCATTCTCACTCTTTTCTTTCATAAAGTAAGCATGTTTGAATCTGCAGAAGTTAAATTTGCATGTGATGCATTATTATCTGTAATTCCTCCTTTGAAACCTTTTTTAAAAGTTATTTCAAAGAGCATATTTTAGTTCCAGATGAATATAAATTTTCAGTTAATTTTACTGTTAATTATAAACTTCCTTACATTGTTGGCACTATTATAATCTGTGTGGGTTATACTTTTTGGAATTATTGAGATTATATTGAGGCCAAATGGTTAACATTTTAATGTTTTATGTATGTTCTAAAAGAATGAATAGCTTCTAATATTGGTAGGGAGTTCTTTATAAATCAATTAGATTAAATGTGCTTTTAAAATTAAAATATACTTTAAAAATTTTTATATTTCTAAAGCCTTACTTATTTGTTGCCTGTATTATTTATTGATATCTGAAAGAAATGCCTAATAACTATGTACTCAACAATGCTCAATATGTTCATGTTTCTTCTATTCTGTTAACATGCAAAAAAATGGTTATCTGGTGGACCAGAAATTGTGAATAATCTGTGAAAGAAGAAAGAGAATACAACCCAATTGGAAAAATTTTAAAGCCTAAGACACAGGCAGAGATGTACACTTTTGCCATGCTTAGCAACAGAAATTGGATTTATATCTCCATTGAAAATGATTATAAAACTGGGTTAGATGTCTACAAGAATTGTTTAAGACATTGGGGAACAGGCAGGTAAGTCATTAAGGGAGACATAAGACTGAACCCTGGCTTCCTGGGTGGCTCAGAGTTAAAGAATCTGTCTGCCAATGCAGGAGACGGAGGAGGTGCAGGTTCAATCTCTGGGTCGGGAAGATCCACTGGAGGAAATGGCAAATCACACCATTATCCTTGCCTGGAAAATTTCATGGACGGAGGAGACTAGCAGCTATATATAGTCCACGGGGTCACAAAGAGTCAGACACAATTGAGCATGACTGCTTGGGTTTCTGCACAGAGGGCAGAATGATGCTCTACTGAACTGACTGTATGGAGACTGAGTTCAGAGAGGCTGAGGCCCCCAAGTGTTGCAGGCCAGAGTTATGGAGAAAAGGAGATATGCACATAAAGAGCTGAAAAATTCTGCATAGGAGCTCTCTTGAATCTTTGCTGAACACTAAGATAGGCAAGAATTGACCAGGATTTTAAGCCAAACACTTTCCAGAGCTTACAAAAAGGAGAGTTTATGCAGAGGATTCAACAGAAATTCCACAAGATCCAAACAGACTTAATCCAAATGGAATCACGCTTCTCTGGCGTGAAGGCTACTCTAAGCCCACTCAACCAAAATTTTAAAAAGGCAAGGAAACCATAGACAAAATGTAAATCTATCAAGGTAGCAGAATCCAAGATCAATGTATAAATAGCATTTTTTATTTGTATACACTAGCAAATCAACTATTATAAATTTAAAAATCATTTAAACTAGCATTAAAAGCATGAATTATTTAGGGATAAATTTAACATAATGTATTCAGGTACCAGACCTAGATACTGGAAACTACAAAGATTGTTGTGAGAAATTAAAGAGGATTTAAATAAGTGGAAAAATATATCATCTTCATTAAGCAGAATACTCAATATTCTGAAGATGTCAATTTTTCATAAATTCATTTGTGATTCAGTGTAATTTCAATCAAAATCCAAGCAGAGCTTTTTATAGAAAATTAAAACATTTTGCTAAATTAGATTAGAACAGTTAAAATGGAAAAGACAGACAACATCAAATTAAGGATGTGAAGCAACTGGAATGCACATTATCAGTGGGAATAGAAAGTAATACACCTACTGTACTAGTAGTCTTCTACTATTGTATAACAAACTACCACAAACACTTAACATAACCTACATTTATTATCTCATAGTCTCTGTAGGTCAGAAAGCTAGGCACAATTTAGGGAGGGATGTCATCTGCTTAGTCTCATAAGACTGCCATCAAGGTGTGGTCAAGGGCTAGGTTCTCATCTGAGGCTTGAGGTTTTTGCCCAACACCCTCAGGTTTTTGGAAGAATTCATTTACTTTGGCTGCAGAATTCATGGCAGCTTACTTCTTCAAAAACAAAGGAGAGAGAGACACTCTAGAGTGAGTTTACTTTCAGGACAGGGTCTTACATAAAGTCATGTATTAATTGGAATAACATTTCCTCACATTTCCCAATATGCTATTGGCTAGAAGCAAGTTACAGTACAAGTTACAGAGGGCAAGTTGAATCCCCTTGCCCATACGCAAAGGGTGGGAGTTATAAAAGGGCATGAACACCAGCAGGCAGAGATCATGAGGACCACTTGAAACCCTGTCTCCCACAGTCATGTGGAAAACAATTTGGTAGTTTCTTAAAAAGTTAAATCTTATCACATCACTCACTACCTCAAATCCAAAGTATTTTCCTGAGAAAAGTTAATGCATATGTCCACACAAAGAATTGTTTGCAAGTGTTCATTAGGAAATTTATTTATAATAGTCTCAAAATAGAAATGATCCAAATACCTAGTTACTAGTAAATGGATAAACAAATTGTGATATATACAATGGGATGCTATTTAGCTCTGTTGCTGCTGCTGCTGCTAAGTCGCTTCAGTCATGTCCAACTCTGTGCAACCCCATAGATGTCAGCTTACTAGGCTCCTCCGTCCCTGGGGTTCTCCAGGCAAGAACACTGGAGTGGGTTGCCACTTCCTTCTCCAATGCATGAAAGTGAAAAGTGAAAGTGAAGTTGCTCAGTCATGTCCAACTCTTAGCGACCACATGGACTGCAGCCCACCAGGCTCCTCCATCCATGGGATTTTCCAGGCAAGAGTACTGGAGTGGGTTGCCATTGCCTTCTCCACTATTTAGCTCTAAAAAGGGATAAAACATTTATATGTGCAAGACATGAATGAATCTCACACATTTGTACTAAATAAATGAACCCAGAAACTACAGACTACATTCTATTTGTATGAAATCATATGGAATTTATTATAAAAGGAAAATGTAATATTTCATACTGAGAGACAGGAGACTAGCAGTGGTTTGGTGCTAGGCATGGCGGATAGAGATTGACAGAAAGGAACACAAAGGAACATTTGGGGATAATAGTGATACCCTGTATCTTTATTATAGCAATAGATTTAAACATGTACATAATGTCAAATGCATGGCTAGCAATTGTCATACTTTTTCAATATCATATCCCACTCTGGCTGGCTGGCGGAAGTTAAGTGTATGTAGGAAGTTATCCGAGATGGTTTCATTGTGTAGGCTGATAGCATGAGTTTATATTGTACTCAAAACAAACAAGAAACCTCAAAGATCATATGCATGACTATATGGGAATGAGAGTAAAGGAAATGTATGTGGGATGTATTCCTAGATAGGAAAGCCCTTGAGGTAAATAGTTGAGGAGATTCAAACCCTTTATGGTGGCTAATACAGTATTGTAAAGCAAAACAAACTAAAAAATAAAAATCAATTTAAAATTAAAAAAAAAAAAGAAATTCATGTTGGACAGAGCAAAATAAAAACAGAGATACCCTCAATGCAACGAGAATGAAAGGTTAGATGGAATAGATGAAATAGGTGAGCTGAGTATACAGGAGAAAGAAAGGTATACAAATATTCCAGGGGATGGCAAGCTTCAAAGTTTGTAAAAATGGAATTGAGAAGTTTAGAGTAAGAAGGTTGAGTTCAGAATTTCGGAAGATACAAAAAGTGGAAGTTGAAAATACCAAAACTGATTGGGCTTCCCCGGTGGAAAACACCAAAACTGATTATAAAAGATGTATTGGAACTGTCTTTATGGCAAGTAATTAACTATTTGAAAAACATAAAAGAATAGATAGGAAGCCTATATGTTTTGGTAATGAAGTTATGGTGATGAAAATAGGCAGACCATGATGCAAACAGATACCGTAGACTGCAATAGCACTGAAGTTGGACCATAGCTTCAGGACAGTAGTTGCTTGGTATTCTGCAAATGTTCTTATTGAAATACCAGTCTGTGCTCTGAAATATGTAAGTTCAGAAGTTAACTCAGTAAATGAGACTCAGGGCTGAAACAACAGAACTTATGCTAGCGTTAAACCAAGGTTAAATCAAGCCTTCAAGTAGAGGTTCTCTATATCCTCATGAAAATGAAATCTGTACCATGTTTGTAAATTATTTTTCCAATGAATTTAATATTATGTCTTTGTATTGCTTTTAAAGCTTAAATTAGGTGCCACTAGAACCAATACTGTTTTGGCAGATACTTGCTTACATAGAGTGATTTGAAAGATTCATCTGAACCAAACTGTCTCTGCCACTGGCCTTTTTATTATCTACTAAACAGTTTCAAATGAATTTATCAAGTTAATTTCAATGAACAAGACATTAGTCAGAGCACTCAAAAAGAAACAGTAAAAGGAATTTTGAGATGTAGAGAACAAAAAATCAAGAGGAAGGCATATTGCCCAGGAGAGCTGAATGTAAAAGGGCCTGTCTATAACATGATGCAGAGTAGTCCACACAACCCAAGCAGAGCAGAGGGGAATAAAAAGGAAGAAACGCGGGCCTACTTTTCAGTTTGGGGCAGAGCAGACCTAGCTGTCCCTGCACAAGCTTCCCATCTTTATGTATAACAAAATCATAATGTTCAAAAAGCAGTTAAGCTTCTTTGACCTGATTTAAAATATTTTTTTACCTATAGGAATATAGCATTTTTCTAGGAAAAAAAAAATCTATGCAGTGGTCTTACTAAACAAGGGGTTGTATCTAACTACAGGTGAAATTGCTTATATTTGTGAGAAATGCTTTAAAAGGACTAAGTAAACTGCAACCAAAAACCTATAGGTTATTAGTTATTGTTGGTGAGATTGTAGAGTGAATAGATTGTTTCTCCATTACAAATTAGAGAAGGAAATGACAACTCACTCCAGTATTCTTGCCTGGAGAATTCCATGGACAGAGAAGCCTGGTAGGCTACAGTCCATGAGGTCGTAAAGAGTTGGATGCAACTGAGAGACTATCACTCACTCACTCCATTACAAATAGAAAAATTGACTTCTTGCGATTGGACTAGAAGATCACAAGTTTTCTTGCCAAAGGGTTCATATAGATGGGGCTTCCCGGTGGCTCAAATGGTAAAGAGCCTGCCTGCAATGCGAGAGACCTGGGTTCGATTCCTGAGTGGGGAAGATCTCCTGGAGAAGGGCATGACAACCCACTCTAGTATTCTTGCCTGGAGAATCCCATGGACAGAGGAACCTGGCAGGCTACAATCCATGGGGCCGCAAAGAGCCGGACACAACTGAGCAACATACACTCTCACACACACACACACACAGTCATAATCTTGGGCTTCCCAGGTGGCCCAGTGGTAAAGAATCTGCTTACCAGTGCAGGGGGCATGAGTTCAATCTCTGGGAAGATCCCATGGAGGAGGCAATGGTAACCCACTCCAGTAGTTGTTTCCTAAGAGACCCCTTGGACAGAGGAGCGTGGCAGGCTACAGTCCATGGGTTCACAAAGAGTCGGACATGACTGAGTGAGCACACAATGAGATTCTGTGCATGCCAATCAGAATCTTGGTTTTGTGTTGAGGCGCTGGAGAAGATGAAGGAGTTCTCAAGAGTGTCTGAGCACTTTTTTCTTCTTTCTCCACCAAATTAGACAGACAGAGCATCAAGTACAAATTATGAGCGGAAACAGTGAGGACTGAGATCCCTGATGAAGCCACAGATAGGTTTTAGAAAACTGAAGTACTTGAAAATTTAAGCAAGGAGAAAAGAGAAAAGAACCCAGGGATTCTCCCTTTGAAGTTATTACTAAAAAAGGACATAGTTATCAGTAATGTACCTACTGTAGGGTATATGAGTGTGTGCTTAAGTTTGCTATAGGAAAGTTATCTGTAAAATATTACAATTGATGTTTATTTCACTTTTCTATTTAAGATGTTTTTGTTGATGTTATAAAAAGAATAGCATAACAGTGTATGATAAAAGTGGAAGTGTCAAAATGCTTCTACAGAAGCAGCCTGACTGCCTAGTGTCAATTACCCTTTGTACCGATTACATTTTATTCTCAATTACTTCTTGAACAACAGATTTATAAACATACATCTATCAAATAAAAATATAAAAATCAGACAATAAGTAGATTGAAAAATAGTCTCAAAATTCAGTGCCTACCCTAGATGTCACAACTCCAACTCAAATGCCTCAGGACAAAATTCAGATACCTCCAAGGACAGCATAAAAGAGCAAGAATCCTGGTGAGATGGGATAGCAGATGGAGAATGAGGGATCTGCTTAGAGGGAGCAGGCCTACTTGGTTTCAGGAGGTTGTTACTTGGTGGCAATACAAGCCCAGAGTAAAGCTCCTGATTTTCCAAGAAAATCAGAAAGTTCTGTTTTTTTTTTTTCATAGTATGGAACTACATGTTTATTTCAAGCTTCAGGTTCTGTTTTATTTTTTAATGTAAAATCTTATAATTTGGGATCCTGGCAACTAATTTTAAAACATTTATAGACCAAAATTTTTACATATTTACTTTTTAGGTTGTGGGGAGAAGCTGGCCCCTGGCCAAATTTTATATCTGGGCCAATGGACTGTCAGTGGATTTACTGACTGAGTTTTAGTTGCTTTTGTATATTCATTTACTTTCTTTAGAATAATTATATGAAGTCAAATGAGTTGGCTTCAAAAGAGAGACTCAGCTTCTAACCTAAATGGCAAACGAACTGAACATTTTCTCTTTATGAAACCTTTATAAGAACTTGTAAATAGTTCTTTAGGATTTAATTGTGACCACATAGTATACAGTTGAAAGAATTATGAAACTGGAAATTATGAATCTATCATTCAAATCAGTCAACTCAGTCTCAAAAGATTTGGGTTATTTCATATGGGATAGACAATTTTAGCTTTCTACAGAACTTAGTTCATTGAATAAGCTACTCTTGCCCTGCATAGGTACAAGATAAGAGGTCTGAGCTAACCATGCCTTAGGGCAGTTTGGATTTGGTTTATAAATATTTTGAAGATGTCAGAAACATCCTAGAGTTGTACAAGGGCTAGAGATTAAGAGAGTCAATCCAAGAAAAGGAAAGAAAAATCCCAGTAATGAAATCTGGAATCAGACAAAGGATGATACACTGATAACTCACTTATGTTCGCTTTGGCAGTTCATTTGTGTGTATAATGTGTTTCCTTTGAAAACAAATATTTTTCTGAAGGAAATCTTGGCTTTCTTGTAATCAAGGTATGGTCAATGCAGCTTAAATCAGCAATAACTGCTCTTGGTACAAATATGTTTGAATTTTAATTTTAAAGTTGAAAAATTTTGACTTTAAAAATAATTCCATTTACTAACATGAAAATGCATTATTACATTGTTGATGGGTTTTGTAGTTTCAGCATTTTTTCCCAGAACTTTCATTGAGAGTACTTACATTGAAAACAAAATCAATCAATAATATTAACTATTATTATTATTAGTTATTACTAGCTATTAGAGTATATATAATCAGCAAAGTGTTTCTATTGGTAATTAAGCTACATGAAAAACTGTTCTCTAGAGAAAGAGTGGGGGAACAGATCATTAACTACATCCGCTGGGTTTTGTTTTTTTTAATATTTAGAAAGAGAAGCTTCAAAAATGCAACTGCTGTTGATTAACCTAAATACTGTTTCTTAGATGTTTTTAATTTAATATTACTTAATCAGAAACTATAAGAAATTACTACTCCATCTTCTAAATAATATGCTCTTAGATCAATAAAAGAGAAAGAACTGCATGATTACTAGGCAGGTGGACTACTAGTTACCCATTAATCTTTATTTTGTATTTTGGAACAGATATGTATGAATATAATAATTAATAAATCAAATGAAAGAATAACTAATAAGTAAGTAAAGTAAGTAAAGTCACTCAGTCGTGTCCGACCCTTTGTGACCCCATGGACTGCAGCCCACCAGGCTCCTCAGTCCATGAGATTCTCCAAGCAAGAATACTGGAGTGGGTTGCCATTTTCTTCTCCAGGGGATCTTCCTGACCCAGGGATCGAACCCGGGTCTCCCGCATTGGAGGCAGACACTTTAACCTCTGAGCCACCAGGGAAGTCACAAGAATGGAAATTCACAGTTTCCAAAATTTTTCCAAATTTACTCGAAATTCATTTTGATCACACTGTGTTCTCAATTCAATTCTGAAACTTAAGGAAAGGGAATCTTCAGGAGATATTAGAATCAATACATACATGTAATATATGTTATAGAAAACATATAGAAAACATATGTGTACATATATGGGGGTTATACTCATGGAAGGTCAGTGAGCAACTCTAAAAGAACGGAAATTATCTGCAACCATAAATCTATACTTAAGCAACCACAGGTGCCACACAGAAGTCTCTTGTTAAATGCCTTCCAGAACAACAGTGTCCAGGCACTGGATCTGGTCTCTTCCCCTTCAACCCACCTTTCTTGAGGTCCAATTAATACATTAAAAACTGCTCATATTTAAGGTGTAAAATTTGATGAGTTTAGACATATGCATACACCCATGATTAAGGTAATAAATACTGGATTTAGTAATTACAACATTTATGATAAGTGTAGCCAGATTTGTATAGATGCTTAAGATGCTTTAAATATTTTTATTATTTAAAAGCAACTGAAAAGTAAATGTAGTATGGGAGAGAGCAGAATGACTGTGGAGTGAGGATGTCAGAATTATTAGGAAAATACTGGAAATGGTAAATACTCTTTTAGTCAGTGGTAACTGCCATGAAGAACACTGCCCTCTTAGTTTAAAGTTTAGGAGGTATGTTCCAGAAAACAAAGAGAAAAAACAAAGAAAATAAAAAGCCTCTCAGATGCATTCCAGCATTTTTAACCATCTCCATTTCTTTCTCATTAAAAAGGAAAAAATGGAGAATACCCTTGACAATGTAAACATTTTATGCCAGACATGCATTATATTATTTAAATATTATGAATCCTGTCAATGCCTATAATTGGTTCTCACATACATATGTGAGCACTCACATTTTTTCATGTTTAGATACAACATATTAGCATGCATTTCAGAGACTGTTATTGCATTTGGGTTCCAAAAGTGGAAATTCTTGAAATTTAAAACTGCATGTGTCAGAATCTACTTGGCCAAAAGACTCACAGTATCTATTCTAATATAAAGTAATCTCCATTTCAAATGAGCAGATATATATCAGTATTAAGAAAACAAAGAGCTCAACCTAATGCTGGAGGTCTTCTAGTGACACTTCACTCTCTCATAAGATTTTTCCACTAAAAGATTACTGCATGGGAGACTTAACAAAGGGCCAAATGTGGCCCTGGATTTGGTTATTAGTGCAGTGAATTATATTTTTATTATAATTGTTTCCTCTTTACTATTCTATGCTTAAGGGACCTGCTCTTATAAATGACTACAGGATAAATATAGCTGACAAACACAAATGACGGTATCTTTTGGTATTAAGATAATTATAGATCATTACATACTAGGAATAGTCAACAGTCCTAAAGTAATATGATTAAATAAAGCACTTTAAAACTGTAATTCACCTAGGCTTTTTAATATTTTACTATTTCTCCTTTGTTGCTCCAAAGCTATGAATTTCAAGATTTATTTGTCACTACTCTCTATATTTTCTGCTGTACACAGTATTTGTGGGCTATGGCAACCAATCCCCTTGGGCTTTCTTTTGCTTTAATTTGCATAAACACAGGCATCATATGAATATTCAGTGAGTGGCTTTGCATTAAGTAAGTGCCCTTAATCAGCTTTTCAGTTCAGTTTTATTGGTTGCACGCACAGTCAGTTATTTCATCCAGAAAATCTGAAGGCCCTACAAACTAACCAGGTAAGGTTGTAATTCCTTGATGCATTTAATGAAAGAATATTATCATTTGATTACATAGGTTCTGAAGAATGCTAAAAGCATGGTGGGTTTTTTTTTCCCTGTGTTTTTTTCTTCCTGTGGTGGTCAGGTGGGTGCATGCTTCTCTAATTTGCATAAACATCAGCTCTATGAATAATTCATCAGGGTTATTTTAAACATTAGGCTTCTACTTTGGATGGCACTAGGGTACTTCCATTTGATTGGCTGAAGGCTGTTTTCATCACCAACAGAATTCCTATAACATGAAAGCACCTAAAGAAGCTGAACTGAATATACAGTATTTGTGTTTTTTTTGAAAAATGTCTGTTATCTTTCAAAGCAAATTGTGCTGCTTTTCCCTCTCCCTAACATTAGGGCTTCTAGCTTTTCATGATAAATACATTACAAGCTCAAATGTGGCTACCGTTTGTAGACTTGACCGGTGTCTGTGATTTCTGGAGAATGGGGTAGCAGCTGTATTCTTCTGAACATGCATAAACATGAGCGACATGTAAATAAGAAACTGTCACATGCATATGGAGCCCTGGACAGCTCCATTCCTAGGATCCATCTATTTTCCTTGAACAGATTTCTCTTTTGGAATAGACAACTTTGAGACTGTTTCATCTATTTTAGAATGCCATGGACAATTATGGTACTATATGTGGGGATAATAAGCATATACGATCTGACAAATTATTTCTTATTGAATACGCAATTTATAGTTCCTCTCAGCCCACCTACAGATTTTTAAATTTGGTACTTCTTTGTAATGCAATAGTGACAAGAGAAGTGTTAATCAAGAATGACCAGGTAATTAATTTAGATATTAGGGTGTAATTCACTCCCATAATTTACTAAAGATAAATTGTGCCTTTCTTTCTGCTTGTGGAGATGAGGAATATGGAGGTTCATGCCATTCTTTGTTAGTCACTTGAACATTAACTATTTGCACTTCTGGTCTGTGCTCTCACTGACAAGATTCTCATTGTAAACATTTGAGGTCCTGAAACACTACAGGCATACAGGATTAGAGAATGGTGTAAATTGAATTTAGTCTTTGGCACATTCTACTTTTGTTTTCTTCTTCCATAGAGGAACGTATCACAAACAAGATGCTGAACAATTACTGTTATGAAAGGTATATTGAATGATATGTATAATCAGTTAGTCTGTGTAATCAACTATAAAATACTTCATGTTCTATTTCCTGTACATTGTATGGGAAAAAATACCAAAGACATCTTAAATAGTGAATAAAGAAAGCTGAAAATTTCTCAGTAATTAATAGGTTTTCTATATAAATGTTTAAAAGTTCACTCTAAATCACTGCCCTATAACATTCCTCACTGATTTTTGTAATTAATATTCAAATATGAGTTTCATACAATCCTGAAAGTGAAAAAAAAATTCCTTTCATTTTCCTTCCTACCTATCTATACATGCAATGGTAGTGTTGGGTTTGTTCCCATTTTTCTTTATTTGATTATGTATAATTAGGTGAGGATCTATTTGCATTTCCTAGCTTTCTCTTCTTTTTCTTTTTTACTATATCTTTGGAATCAATAGATACAGAAATATCTCTGAGACAATTTCCTTCACTCAGAACCAGCTTTCATAAGGACATTTGACATATTTTATCTGTTGAAAAAGCACTTCATAATAAAAACTAGGATAAGAAATTCAAAACAAAAATTGTTTAAAATGAGATTAAATTGCAAATTTCTATTGGAATTCCATGTACTCACATGAACTATTGTGTCTAACATGTAATTATAAATTGTGATTTAAATCTCACATCTGTAGTGTGCTATGTTTAATTAAATCTTGCAGGATTCAGTAAGGACGCTGTTTATTTAATTATCAGCCATTAAATGTTTACAGCTGTAATAAACACCAAGAATTCTTTACCATATTATACAGAGACTGTAGCTTTGGAACTAATTAATCAAAGATTCTGATTCAAGTGATACTCAATCTACTGAACACTTTTTATATGAAATAAGCTAAACTTACATTTCTTCAATATTTATGCCTTTCATTTGTTTCAAAATAATTCAAATAATTTTCTGAACAAGAGTGAAGAGTTATAATTTCAGGAGAGAGTCCTATCCTTCCTTATATCTGTGACAGTATGTTTATAATTCTATTTAGATGTATAGTTTTGAAAATGAAAAATTCTCATCTAACTCTTTTTGGTGGAGATATTGTGAAATATCCAATTTAATGTGATAAACTGAGTTCCTTTATGCTTTTGCCATCTAAATTATTTTTGGTAATCACTAGAGCTCTTAAAAAAAAAAAACATTTTAAATGAACTTGGAGACGGTAAAGCTAGTGAATGACCACAAAATGTACCTTCCATTTCAGTGAGAAATCTTCCTAGAAGGATAGGAGTCATCTTGTTTTGTATAAACCTTGTTTAAAGAAAAGAAAGTATTTGTTTAGATTTTAGAACAAAATCATCACATAAATTGAATTAAAATTGTAATGCATTATATCACTAAGGAGGGAAAATAATATGTATCTTGCAACTATAGTCTTATTTCATGCAGTGCTTTTATAGGTTTAGACATTTAAAAAGAAAAGCAGTGAGGCATAATATATGTTTATTTTGTCATTTAAAAGATATTTTTTCACCATGTGATCATCTTGTATTTTGTAGATAAAAATAAGTATGCAGATACTATTATCTGTAATATTTTCATTTAATCTTCTGATTACATTGTCAAAAAATCTTTGGTGAGGGCTTTAAGCAATTAAAGCTGTGTGTATATCCTTGCTAAATCCACTAGCAGTTAAGGAAAACTGCAACCAACAAGTACTTTAGTCTGTGTAGAATAAAACCTAAATTGATCTACAGAAGGTGAAGTCCTAAACTTGAGAAACATTTGTCTGAACAAAAGTTTTGCAACTGATTCACACCTTAAGGCAAGAGATATCAATTACTTTGTATGGATGCCCCTAGCAAATTCAAGCATCTTTATAAAAGATTAAATCTTCTCAATGAACTAGGATATCCCTTAGGAACTCTTAATCTAATTGATGGCACAAGTGTATGACATGATTACCCATATACAAATCCTTCTATCCAGTGTCACTTGTTTCCCAGGAACCAAATCATTCAAATTTTCAAATATACTAGAAACTTCCTTTGCATTTTCCTGAATGGATACTGTTTAAACCTAGATTGTCTTGTTGAATAACCTGTGTGGGCATTAGCCATTAAGTTTCTTAGAACAGAGAAGGATGAAAAGGAGAAGAGATGGCCCAGCAGCTTACTTTTGAGCTCTCTCATTCCGACTGGAGTTCCTCTCTGCTACCCTGATTGCACAATTCCATTAGAATTTGTACACTCAGTATTTTAATGGGGGTGAGGTTTAATGAAGTTATTGGGTAATTGACTTTGTACAGTCACTCTGAAAATATGATCTGCATTATATTTAGGTTGCCAGCCACTATCAATAAAGATGCTACAGGCTGAGGTAGTATTTTATTAAATGTTTAGTTCAAATCATCTTTAAAATTTCCCAAGTATCAAAAACTCAGAAGCATCCTGAACTAAGCAATGAGGAAAGTAAAAACTAATATTTGTGATTAAAATTCTGTTTTAAAAGTTAATTATTTTGGAGAGAAATAAAACATTTTCAGTCTTCTATATCACATTCCTCATGGAAGAGATACATAATATATTGAGAATCTACCTGGGACAAGTTCTTAAAATAGAAAGACCCTTTAGGAGAAATATTTAATAAGGGAGGCTCTTTTAGGTTTATCAAGTGGTCTCTATTTTAATGTGCTATTATATTTATAAACTTTTAAATAATGAAATTTTAATAACTCACTCTGGATTCAAATAGTATTGTGTATAGTGTTTTTGCTGTTTAAAGGTTGGGTGTTATACTTTTTGTCAAGTTTTACTATCAAAATTATATTAGTCTTATATAATGTGTTGGGCAGCTTTCTTCTTTTTTGTTTTCTTTGACACAGGTTGTATATGAATTACTATCTCTGAGATTTTATATTGCCTGTAAATCTATCTGGGCCAGGCATCTTTTGGGGAAATTTTTTCTTATTGATCCAATTTATTAAGTGGTAGTGATCAATTGGGTTATTTCTTTCTTACTATATGCATTTTGATCATTTCTATTTTTCTAGGAAGTTGTTCTTGTCATCTAAGTTTTCAACTTCACTAACAAACTTATTCATTGTATCTTCTTATGATTTATTAAATGTCTACTATATGTGTGTGTTCCCCCTTTTATTTTGTATTTTATTTATTTTTGATTTTCTATTTTTCCTTTGGCAATTCTTATAAGAGTTTTGACTATTATCAGTATTTTCAAAGAAGCAGTTTGGGGGGTTTTCATGTTATCTATAGGCTTCCCTGGTGGCTCAGACAGTAAAGAATCCACCCGCAATATGCTATTCTGTATTGTTTCCTAGTTCTTTATTTTATTAATGTCTGTTTCTTAAAGCTTTGTCTCCTGAGTTCCTTACAGATTATCTGTAAGCTTTGTTCTAACTCCAAAATTATGGTTCTATAAAAATGTTATTCTATGTTTAGAAGCCAGTAGAACACTTACATAAGCATAAATGAAGTAGGATGTTAGTTATTATTTCGTGAACTTATTCCTTTATGTAGAAACCCTTTGTCTTCAGTAATCACAGCCAGACTATTTCACATGGCTATGAGTAGACTTTAGCCTTTGAGGAAATCTACTTGGAAATACTCTTATCTTGCAGTTCCTGATGATCATGTGATTTTTTTTTTTTTAGTGATTTTTAAAATCTATCACAATTTTAATAGAGAGAACTCAAGTAACCTGTAGAGTAGTATTTGGAATATGTTGCACTTAGAATTAAATAGGGGCACATTAATTACTTAGAAAATGTTCATGCAAATTACAACACATGATCATTTTAGACTCATACAGAAGGTCACTAAGTCTAATAGGGAATCTTTGCTTTCTCCATTTTGTGAGTTGACTATCCATATAAAATTATCTCAAAATCAGGCAAAGCTAATGAAAAAGTGCATCAGTATTCCAGTCTGCTTGCTTTGAAAGTATTTTCTTAGTAAAAATCAAATTCATGCCTTTCGTATTTTAACATTAAATCAAGTTAAAACTCTCAGTTGATAAACCGACACACATGTAAGAATCACAGACTGAAAGTTCTTATCTGTCTAAAGAGTTGGCTTTTGCTCTCTCGCTTGCTTGGTTGGTTCCTTGTCTGTACATTGTCCCAGGATGAATTGTTATTGCACAGTAGCGTTCATTCTTTAGCCTGGGAACATGATAAATAATATGGACTAAACAAATGTTGTGATTGAAGTTACATATTGGTTGTTTGAGATTTCATATAAAAATACTTTAAATAAGTTCCAAAGAGAAAATAAGAATCTCTTGAAGAAAGTATTTTAGCAAAATGATCAAATGTCTGTGGAATACAACTTTGATTGATAGCTGTAACATTAGAATCTTGTCATCAATTATAACCTCCTTACAGTTTTTTTAATCCATAAAGTACTGATTTGACCTACTTTAGTTAATAAAGACTCTGGTTCATTTATCTGCCTCAACTATAATAAAAATCTAAGAAGAAAGAAATTATTTAAATGTTAATACATAAGTGATCCAAGATGTAGAAAATAATTTTCTTTTAAATCAAGTCATATATTACTAAAATACATTTTAGTCATGATTATATTCATTTCAATGTGATCAATTTTACATTCACTTTTTAACATGATTTCAAGAATAATTTTCTACTTATTTCAAGGTCTGTAAATTGTTTAGTTCCATATCTAGTTCCCAGATATCTAGTATCAAAATATGTCTGAGCTTGCACCCATATTTTCACATTAAATTATACCATTAAACCTAACTTCAAATACCCAACTCGGTGATTCTTTTTCTCTAAGAATATCTAAATTCCTTTGCCACCAATTTTAAAGTTTTCTGGTCACAGTGAGAAGAATTTTGCCTACCAACAGACTCTCTTAATAAGTCATACAAAATACCCTGGAGAGAATTTGATTTCACATAGAATAGAGAATAAAGTCTCAATCGCAGTTGTTTCTTGATACTTCTGCAACAAAAAGGAGGATTTTTAAAGTAATAATATAAAGATTTTGAGGGTTTTCACTTATAATTAACTCACAATACTTTTGTGTAATGTTGTTAAGATTTTTACCTGATGGCAGATGTGTATGACATAATAGAACAAGCTGGGAAAAGACTCAAATCTCATAACAAATCTTGCAATTATATAGAAACTCACCTTTAAAAGTTATCATTCTTTTACATGTATGATGCAATGTAATATTACCAGTACTTGTATTTTATAAATCAAACATTGAATGTCTTCTATTTTCAATTCTTTCTGTGAGAAATAAATGCTAAGTACTAAGACTCACATAAGGCAATCTATTAAGGGGCAGCTACAAAAAAAAATATGTTGCTGAAAATACTTCCCTTTTCATGTCAAAATATGTAGCTTTTTTCTCTTTAGATTATCAGAAAAAGAGAGGACTCTTATCTCAAGTATTCATCTACTTTTGTTTATTCTCCACCTGATATGTTAATCCTCGATTACTACATAACAATAATTTTCATTGAGGCTGATTATAATATTTCAAACAATAGATATGAGCATAAAAAGGAAAATATGGAGTAATAGCAGGTGATAATTTTTTAAAAATCAAAAATTCATTTTTATGTAAATGCCTAGGGGAGAGTGCATTGGGGGAGGAAGAGAATGGAGGGAGGGAAAGTGAGGCAAATATATTGAAATTCCACATGCAAAACAATAAAGTGAACCCTTATCCTACAAAAATTAACTAAAATGAATTAAAAATCAAAAGGTAAGACCCTAAACTATGAAACTCCTAGAAGAAAACAAATGGTAAAATCTTCAATATGTTCAAAGTAGAAATGACTTCTTGGGTATGAAACCAAAAGCTCAGGCAGCAAAGCCAAAATAGACAAACAGCAATACATCAAATTTCAGTATGTCAAAGGACACAACACAGATTGAAAAAGCAATCTATGGAATGAAAGAAAATATTTGTAATTGTATCTCCAGTAAGAAGTTAACATAAAGAATATAGAAACCCCTGCAACGAACAATAAAATAAAAGCAACCTGGGGGCTTCCCCAGTGGTCCAGTGGTTAAGAATCCACCTACCAGTGCAGGGGACACAAGTTTGATCCCAGATCTGGGAAGATGCTACATGCTGCAGAGCAGGTAGGCCTGTGTGCCATACCACTGAGCCTGCACTCTAGAGCCTGTGCTCTGCAACAAGAGAAGCCACCACAATGAGAAGCCTGCACACTGCAAAAGAGTAACCCTCAATTGCCACAACTAGAGAAAGCCCACGCACAGCAGTGAAGACCCAGGGCAGCTAAAATAAATAAATAAATAAATCTGAAAAGAAAAAAGATTAGAGAATGAACAAAGGACCTGAATAGACATTTTTCCAAAGTGATATACAAATGATTAAATAACACATGAAGACATTCTGAACATCACTAATCAATGAATAAGTGCAAATCAAAACCACAGTAAGATACCACCTCACACTCATTAGGACAACTAATATTTAAAAAAAAAGAAAAACAAGAACAGAAAATAACAAGTATGGGAGAGGATGTGAAGAAATTGGAACCCTGTGCATTGTTGGTAGAACTGTAAATTGGTGCAACCACAATGGAAAACAGTATGACGGTTCCTCAAGAAGTTAAAATCAGAAGTACCACTTGACCTAGAAATTCTTATATATCTAAAAAACTTGAAAGCAGGGTCTTGAAGAATTTTTTTTTTAAGAATTATTTGACCATCCATATATATATATATATATAATTGATTTCAGATCATATATATATATACACACATATAAATATATTTTTGGTTCAGCTTTTAACATTTTCAAATTTTTAATTGAAAGATAATTGCCTTATAATATCATGTTAGTTTCTGCCATAAATCAACATCAATCAGTCATAGGTATTCATATGTCCCCTCCGTCCTGAACCATCGTCCCACCTCCCACCCCATCCTACCCATCTCAGTTGTCAGAGAGCATCAGGTTTGAGCTCCCTGTATCATACAGCAAATTCTCACAGGCTATCTATTTTATATATGGTAATATATATATTTCAATTTATGAACACGTATATTTATAACAGCACTTTCTACAGTCAGCAAGAAGTGGAAGCAATCCAAGTATCTACCAATGCATGAATATACATATATATATATATATATATATATAGGAATGTTATTCACTTAAAAAGAAAGGATATCCTCTCACATGCCGCAACATGGATGAACCTGGAGGACATTATGCTAGGAGAAATAAACCAGCCACAGAAAAGGCAAATGCTGTATTATTCTACTTATATGAGACAACAAATACAAGTAAAGTCATAAGAAATAGCAAAATTGTGGTTATCAGTGGCTAGGGGAGAGAGAAATTCGATCAATGGATAAAGAAGTTTTTCACTTCAAGATACTTTTCTACGAGGTCTATTGTACAATGTTAATATATTTGATTAATGAATTATATACTTAAAAATGGTTAAGATGGCCAAGTTTATGCTACGTGTTTTTTAACCACAATTTTCTGTTATGTGGTTTTTTTTTTGTTTTAACCACAGTTAGAAATTTTAAAAAGAGTTAACTCAACATGCATTAGCCCAGCAGTCCCCAGCCTTTTAGGAACTGGGGACTAGTTTTGTGGAAGACTATTTTTCCATGGATTGGGAAGGATGGGGGGTTTCAGGATGATTCAAGCACATTTTATTTATTGTACACTTTATTTCTAGTCTAGTGCCACTGCTGATCTGATGAAAGGTAACTGTCTATGGCCTAGAGGTTGGGGACTCCTGCATTAGACACCACAGAATATTTTTCCAGACTTCACTATTAAGAAGAATTGACCTGAAATCAATTAAAAATTTATATCTTTACAAATTATTAAAAGAAACGTAGTATAATTTCAAGGTATTTTTTTTAATAATGGAGGCCAGCAACATACACAGAGTTTGAAAAATCTCGGTAATTGTTCTATTCTTCAACAAACAGGCAATTGGGCACCAGAAAATGTTGACTTTATCCTAAGATATCTACTTACAATTGGTTCTGAGAAATTCAGAGCACAATAATGCTTTGTTTTATAGACTGATTAGAATTTTTTTTAATTAATTTTTATTTTTTTAGTTTGTTTTGCTTTACAATACTGTATTCATTTTGCTATACATTGACATGAATCAGCCACGAGTATACATGAACTCCCAATCCCGACCCCCACCTCCCCTCTCCCGCCCCACACCCTCTCTCTGGATTATCCCCGTGCATCAGTCCCAAGCATCCTGCATCCTGCATCAAACCTGGCCTGGCGATTCGTTTCACTTATGATATCACACATGTTGCACTGCCACTCTGCAAACCCATCCCACCCTCTCCCTCTCCTACAGAGTCCAAAAGGCCGTTCTATACATCTGTGTCTCTTTTGCTGTCTTGCGTACAGGTTTATCATTACCATCCTTCTA
>SJXQ01007148.1:647003-663323 GCA_006408695.1 Aepyceros melampus
CAGTGCGCCTGCCAGTCGGGTGCTGGCCAGCATGCCCGCCAGTGTGCCCGGCAGTGCGCCTGCCAGTGGGGTTCCAGCCAGGGTGCCTGGCAGTGCGCCTGCCAGTCAGTTTTCAGCCTGCGTTCCCTCCAGTCGGCCCGCCAGTGCGCCTGCTATCCGGCGTGCCAGGCAGTGTCCCCGCCAGTGCGCCTGCCATCTGGTGTGCCAGGCACTGGGCCTGCCAGTGTGACTGCCATCCGGGGTGCCAGCCAGCATGCCCGCCAGTGTCCCTGACAACTGTCTTGCCAGGCAGTGTGCCCGCCTGTGCGCCTGCCAGTCAGTTGCCAGCCAGCGTGCCTGCCAGTGTGCCCGGCAGTGCGCCTGGTATCCGGCGTGCCAGGCAGTGTGCCCACCAGTGCGCCTGCCAGTCGGGTGCCACCAAGCGTGCCAGCCAGAGTGCCCATCTGTGCGCCTGCCATCCGGCGTACCAGGCAGTGTGCCCGACAGTGCACTTGCCAGTTGGGTGCCAGCCAGAGTGCTGGCCAGTGCGCCTGCCAGTCGGGTGCCAGCCAGCGTGTCTGCCAGTGCGCCTGCCAGTGCGCCTGCTATCCGGCATGCCAGGCAGTGTGGCCGCCAGTGTGCCTGCCGGTCGGGAGCCAGCCAGCGTGCCTGCCAGTCTGCAAGCCACTGCGCCGGCCATCCGGCGTGCCAGGCAGTGTGCCTGCCAGTGCCCCTGCCAGTCGGGTGCCGGCCAGCATGCTGGCCAGTGCGCCCGACAGTGTTCCTGTCAGTCGGGTGCCAGCCAGCGTGCCCGCCAGTGTGCCTGCCATCCAGTGTGCCTGGCAGTGTGCCCGCCAGTGCGCCTGCCATCCGGCATACCAGGCAATGTGTCCTCCAGTGCGCCTGCCAGTCGGTTGCCAGCCAGCGTGCCCGCCAGTGTGCCCGTCAGTTCACCTGCAATCCGGTGTGCCAGGAAGTTTGCCCACCAGTGNTGATCGCTGAAGAAGGCTTTCTTATCTCTTCTTGCTATTCTTTGGAACTCTGCATTCAGATGCTTATATCTTTCCTTTTCTCCTTTGCTTTTTGCCTCTAGAAGTCCCTAGAATGCTTCATTTAAAGGAAAGTAGCATTCAGGTTAAAATTTTTAGGGGTAGATTTTAAGAGTTAAAATAGAAACTTTCTCAATTACTTTATCTCCTTTCTAGATCCTTAATCAAGTTGTATTGATTTTATTAGGAGCTAAATGCATCATTGTGGGATTTATGTTTACTCTGTAATATATAATTCCTTCTCTGTTTCTACCTAATGATAAACAGTTGTCTGGCATAAATTAATTATATATTATAATATTTATTCATCTGTGGCTGTGTCAGGTCTTACTTGTGGCACACAGGCTCCAGAGTGCATGGTCTTGGTAGTTGTAGCATGTGAGCTTAGCTACCGTGAGGCCTGTGGGATCTTAGTTCCCCAAGCAGGAATAGAACCCATGTCCCTGCCTTGGAAGGTGGATTCTTAACCACTGGACCACCAGGGAAGTCCCTATTATATTATAATTAATAAATTTAATTTTTTGTAACTTGAGTGTTTTCATGTAGCTTTTGGAAAGTGATAGATATTTGTTTCTATTTTTGTTTTTATCAGCTAATCTCAATTAATTTGGTTCAATACTATATTTATTGAACACCTATAATTTCCAGACACGGTTAATGTTAGGCATTATCTTATCGAGTGTTACTTGAAACATTTATTTGCTTTTCTCTTGGCTCTGTGAAGTCTGTTTATTATTAATGTTCAGTGAATTAGCTATTGGCTGTTTCAAAATTATTTACTTATTGTTTTACAATTGAAATATTTTCAAGGCCATTATCTTATTCAGGATGAATAATCCCATCATTACAGTTTAACTCTTTGCTTCACTGATATTTTTAGAAGGTTCTGCATATGGAAAAGCTTGTTCAAATTCTAGTATCACTATTTACTAGCTTTGTGTACTTAGATAAGTTACCTAACCTCTCTGAGCCTCAGTTCCCTCCTCTGAAAAATAATAATACCTACATTACAGTATTGTAAGGATTAATGAAATCTGTAAAGTGTTGAAATATGTAAAGCTTTGGTTTTTCCACTGGTTTTGTACAGATGTGAGAGTTGAATCATAAAGAAGGCTGAAAGTGAAAGTCACTCAGTGGTGTCTGACTCTTTGCAACCCCATGGACTGTAACCCACCAAGCTCCTCTGTCCATGGAATTCTCCAGGCCAGAATACTGGAGTGGGTAGATGTTCCCTTCTCCAAGGAATCTTCCTGACCCAGGGGGATTGAACCCAGGTCTCCTGCATTGCAGGCTAATTCTTTTTTTTTTTATCCAGAAAATGTTTAATTAGCGATTGTATGATATACATGTTGAAAATCCAAAATAATCTAAAAATAAATTATAAAATTATTAAGAAATATGTTACAGTTGCCAAAATGCATTGAATTCTAATTGAAAAACAATAATCATTTTACAAATGACATTTAAAATAGTATGAAAAATAATCACACATCCAGATTAATTTAAAAATATTTGTAAGAAACTTTAAAAAATATGATATATCTTATTATTTTTTAAATTAATTTAAATTTATTTATTCTAAATGGAAGCTAGTTACTTTACAATATTGTATTAGTTCTGCCACACATCAGCATGAATCTGCCACAGGCATGCACGTGTTCCCCATCCTGAACCTCCCTCCCACCTCACTTCCTGTACCATCCCTCTGGGTCATCCCAGTGCACCAGCCCCAAGCATCCTGTATTGAACACTGGACTGGCGATTTGTTTCTTATATGATATTATACATGTTTCCATGCCATTCCCCCAAATCATCCCACCCTCTCCCTCTCCCACAGAGTCCAAAAGTGCAGGCTGATTCTTTACTGTCTGAACCACCAGGGAAGCCTGAGTGCCAAGAATTGATGCTTTCAAATTGTGGTGCTGGAGAAGACTCTTGAGAGTCCCTTGTACAGTAAAGAGGTCAAACCAGTCAATCCTAAAGAAAATCAGTCCTGAATATTCATTGGAAGAGCTGTTGTAGAAGCGACATTACTTTGGCTATCTGATTTGAAGAACTAACTCACTGGAAAAGAACCTGATGCTGGGAAGGATTGAAGGCAAAAGGAGAAAGAGCGGCAGAGGATGAGATGGTTAGATAGCATCACCAATTCAGTGGACATGAATTTGAGCAAACTCCGGGACATAGTGGAGGATGGAAGAGCCTGGCTGGCTATAGTCTGTGAGGTCTCAAAGAGTCAGACATGATTTAGCAACTGAACACCGCCAACAATAGAAAAGCATTTAGCATCATGTCAGTTAACATATCGGAGAAGGCAATGGCAACCCACTCCAGTACTCTTGCCTGGAAAATCCCATGGACGGAGGAGCCTGGTGGGCTGCAGCCATGGAGTCGTGGAGAGTTGGACACGACTGAGTGACTGCATTTTCACTTTTCACTTTCCTGCATTGGAGAAGGAAATGGCAACCCACTCCAGTGTTCTTGCCTGGAGAATCCCAGGGACGGGAGCCTGGTGGACTGCTGTCTATGGGGTTGCACAGAGTTGGACACGACAGTGACTTAGCAGCAGCAGCAGTTAACGTACTCAGTAAATATTTGTTCCTATCCCATGCAAGTTTGTTGTACTAACACTCTTTACTGGGAAAAACAGCTATCTGTTAAATAAATTCACCCTCAGATGGAAATACAAATTGTTAACATGAGTGCTCTACTAATTTGATTACTGATGGATATTAGCAGGGGAATCGTAGCAATGTTCCTGGTGCTTGAGGAAAAGCTAGCTGATGACAGTCATCTGCTTTTGACCAGCCATCTTTTCTTCTCTGTGCTTGTGAAATGTTCTATGACTGTCTGAAATGGCTTCTAACAAAACCCCTTAGTTTATAATAGTTTAGTACAGGATATTAAAATATTCTTGATAGCAGTATTAGCTCCTGAAAATACAAAAGAGGTATATAAAAATGACCTATAATGATGCCAACCACAGGTAATTGCTGTAAATATTTTGGTATGGTTTATGTGTGTGCTGAGAATTTTAAGTCATAACATTTTATTCATAATTGTGATTTAAGTGGCTGCATGGTATTTATTTTAAATCTAAGCTTTGTTTTGAGCTTTGCATTTTTTTGTCCTTCTGCTCTAGTAAGTCATGTTGGACTACACATCTTTATATATATATATAAACTTTATTTCTGATTATTTCTTTAGGTTAATTCTTAGAAATAGAGTTACTGGTCAAAGAGAATAAACAGTAATATTTTATAAATGTTATCCCAAATTGCTTTCTAGAAAGGTATCAGTTTATACTCCCATGAACCCCAAAAGTGACATTCTGACAGAAGAGAGTTGCTTTTTTGAATATACAGTTTGGCTAGTAGTTAAGACAGTTGATTTGTATATAGTCTTTTGCTAATTGATTCTTGTGTAATTTATTCAATTTGGCACTTATTTAGGAAGAGACCAAATAACATTCTAATGACCAATGGGATCTTGCCTGAGATTTTAAAAAAAGATGGCTTTTAGTTTAAAAGTAATGATTAAAGTAATATTTGTTAAGTGGTAACTGGTATGCCAGTGTGCCATAGTCATCATATCTTGATTTTTTTTGTATGTGTTATGAGGTCTCTTCAGGGCTAAATGCTATAGTGATTTTTAGAGGAAAATGAGATTCTTCTAATGCGCAATTAAAATGTTTGCATTATTGGCAGTATACATTACAGAGAAACTTGAGGGTAAAAATCAGCTCATTTTATTTTGTAGTAAAATAAAAAATAGGAAAAATATGCTAACATGATAATATCTAATGAGGGAAATGTTCTGTGCAGATGTCTGTTTTTCTATTAATCCCTAAAATGACTATATACTTTTATTTATATGAGTAACATCAGATACAAACATGTTGCTAGGAATATATATCTACTTAAAAAAAGATAAACACAAATGAGTTTAGAATTTTAATACTGTTTTAAAGGTGATTTAAACCTTTGGATAATGTAAGTTTTGAGATTTCAACAAAGATCTAATATCTATGTATGCCACTTCTGAGAGTTATTTAGATATTTTTCTCTTGTTTAACTGCATTTAGTACAGCTTCTAACACAGAGAAGTAACTGAGTCCTGTATGATGTATCATTTATGGGGCACTGGGAAAAATAATTTTACTTGGTTATTTCTGAAGCCTCCTTCTAGGTGCACTGGCAGCCAATTTTATTATATATATCTTTATATATATATATATATAAAATATCTTTATTATAGTATGTAGATAATAAGGTCATATGCTTTTCAGCTAACACAAAGGGCATATGAAAAGAAAAGAACTATTTTTGTTTTGCTTTTGTCATTAGTGTTAGTTGCTCTGTTGTGTCTGACTCTCTGTGACCCCCATGGACTGTAGCCCCCCAGGCTCCTCTGTCCTTGGAATTTCCAGGCAAGAATACTAGGTGGGTAGCCATTCCCGTCTCCAGGAGATCTTCCTGACCGAGGGCTTGAACCTGCTTCTCCTGAACTGGCAGGCAGGTTCTTTACTGTCTGAATTACCAGGGAAGGAGTTTTCATATTATCTTTGTACACTGGACACCTTTTCATGTTTATTATACTATGCTAATAGCAGTGTCACATTTCATTAACACCAAGTTAGTGGAAATGAAAAACAGAATGTTTTGTTGCTCTTATTATTGTTTCAGATTTTTGTCTTGTAAATGCTTAACTTTTATGGTAATGAATTATTTCAGAAGGGGAATGCCTTAGGGAGATATATTCTGTTTTAAGCCAGAGTAGGCTGCTAATCTAAATTTGGACCTATCCCTTCCAAAGTAAATATATTGTGATACTAATATGGATAAATATAAACAGTTGTATTTTACACTCTTGAATGTCCCTGAAGGCACAGCTTCATTGAGGAGTGGGAAGAGAGATATACATGCACAAATGATCACCCTTTTGCATTGAAATGGGCATTCTCAGTCCTGGAACTAAGCAAAACAAATAATAAAGTCACACTGCTAGCTATACATACTTTACACTAACTTCACACTAACCCTATTGGACTTGATAGTATGGGCTTGAGTGTACAATGACAGAGACAGGGAGTGTGGGTTTAGAGAGTTGGAGAGATGAAACAGGGATATGTGTTGCTGCTAAGTCGCTTCAGTCATGTCCGACTCTGTGTGACCCCATAGACGGCAGCCCACCAGGCTCCTCTGTCCCTGGGATTCTCCAGGCAAGAACACTGGAGTGGGTTGCCATTTCCTTCTCCAATGCAGAAAAGTGAAAAGTGAAAGTGAAGTCGCTCAGTCATGTCCAACTCTTCGTGACCCCATGGACTGCAGCCCACCAGGCTCCTCTGCCCATGGGGTTTTCCAGGCAAGAGTACTGGAGTGGGTTGCCATTGCCTTCTCCGAATACTCTAGGCTTTTGACTTTTAATTTGTATAATTAACTTTTTTCTCTCTCACATCTTGAATATAGAGTTGTAATTGGAATTAATTTAAGTGTAGTTACTAAAATAATGGAATAAATCATTTAAGATAGGGTGTCTTGTTTGTTGTTGAATATTGATTAGCTTTAAGTAGGTTATCATGTTAGTTTATAAATCTTAATGCCCTGTCACTTGTAAATATGCTTGATATTAAAAACATTTCTCCTCGCTTTGATTTTTCTTTGGTATCTAAAATTAATGGGCAAAACATGAACTTCATTATGAATTCCTCCTAATTTTTTTTTTTTTTTACAGTTTACTTTCTCAAGACTCCTTTTGGATTACTGAGATCATGTTCTTCCTGTAGACTCCTATGGAAGAATTTAAAATGAGTAAGTTGATGTTCTGAGGTATTATATTTTGAGAGGTATTTGACTGAAATTAATATATATTATTATGTTGCCTGCTGCTAATGTGTTAGAAATTATCCTTCAAAGAGTCGAGTTGAACACAGAGCCCAGTGTCATTCGATGAGAGCTGAAAAGAGGCACATGTACACAATCATTATGAGTCTGATGAGACTGCTTGTCAGTTTTCATTTATTTTAACTTGAATCAGCACCGAGGTCAACTTAATAAAACAAGGTAATGCTAGGCCTCGGATTTTAGCAAACATACTTTAGTGGATGTATCATGAGTTTTTAAAAGCAATTTGAGGGTAGAAGTCAAATATGTTGAGTCTGTTGTACAATACAGTGCCGATAGTTAAAAAGATGATAGTGTGCACTTTAGAATGTTGAAGATAAATCTCATGTTTCTCACTTTCACTTTCTTTATGTGCTCTTACAACAGCACAAAAGCACAAAAGAGTACAAGGAAATTTTTGGAGATTCTAGATATGTTTGTAGTACCTTAATTGTGGTGATGTGTGCGCATATGTCCAAACTCATCAAAATATATACATTAAATATGTACAATTATATTTATGTCAGTTATACCTTAGTAAAACTAAAAATGATGATTATATTTTAAAGATATGTTCTGGAGAAGCAAGAGAAGAAAATTAAACAGATGAATTCCCAAAGCATTCAGGATTCTTGATGTAGGAGGTGAAAGGGAATGGCTTTATGTTTCTTTTCTTCAGTCTGTTGCATTGATGATGAGTACGGGCTACTGATCATCAATATACTGATCATCAGTACTGATACTGACATTGATGCTGATGTTGGTGTTCTTAGCATCTAAAGAATATCAAATATACTCTTAAGAGTTTCTCATTAGAGATCTTTTCTTTTACTCAGGCCACTGATTCACAAGAAAAAACCCTGTGAAGGCAATATACAAGTGAAAAACAATTTATGACTGAGGAAGCAAAAGAGGAGGAGGAAGAGAGGTGGCAAAAGTGGGTACATAAGGGCTTCCCAGGTAGCGCTAGTGGTAGCGAACGCACCTGCCAATACAGGAGATACAAGAGACATGGGTTCAGTGCCTGGGTCAGGGAGGCCCCTGGAGAAGGGCATGGCAGCCCACTCCAGTATTCTTGCCTGGAGAATCCCATGGACAGAGGAGCCTGGCGGGCTACAGTCCAGGAGTCACAAAGAGTTAGACATGACTGAAGCGACTTAGCATGCAATATTGCTAGAGGAAACGTGAGAGGAAGGAAAATGACAGGGAGTGAATGGGATTGTAAAAAGAGATTTTTCTCCATTTTGCTCAGGCTTCGGCCATCTGAGGCCTGGTCTTATTCTTTTTCCTTCCATCTTGCCTAGTATCCTCTAGCTATTAAAAATCTTACTCTAATTCTGATGCTAATCTAGTTCCTTCAGCCTTCTACCTTTCCATCTGTGAGTATTCTGGATTCACATGGCCATCATTATTATTACTGGTCTTCTGATTCCACTGTCAGTTGCATTTGCTGAAAGCTTTCCTTCAGTAGTCAAATCCTTCACATAGTTAATTCAGTAGATTCCCTGTCAGTGATAATTCACTGTTGCCAGGCAGTGTTCTAGGCTCTGGGGATAAAATAGTTAATGATATGAAATCTTGGTCCTCATCACACATATATATATATTATAACAGGTAAGTAAATATACATTTGATTTGCTGTGGGAAAAAAAAGCAGATTAAATGAGTAGAGAATAACGTAGTATCCTACTTTAGAAAAGGCAGTCAAGGGAGTTTTCTCTGTGGAGGCGATACTTGAACAGAAATCTGAAGTGAGGAAACAAACCATATGAGTTTCCCATATTGGAAATGTAGCTGAGTTTCCCAAACCAGTTACATTTCGGAAGTGTGTAGCCGGAAGTGGAATGACTCAAGTGCAGAGGCTTATGTTTGATGTCTTCAGGAGTTAGTAAGAAGCAAAGTGGGTAGAGGAGGAGAGTGGTAGGAAATGAGGTTAAGAGTTAGGCAGAGGCACAGTACAGCCTGATCGGGACCACAGTGAAGCCCTTGGACTTTATTCTAAGTGTGATGGCAAGTCATTACTCTTAGCGAGTTGAGAGCAGGGAAGCAATGTGGACTCACTTCCCTTGAGGAGCATTTTTTTCAAGTGAAAGTAGAGATGCAAGGTATCAGGAGAATTCTTAGGTGCGTATCCAGTTGCATTTATAATATAAACACTTTGGTTGGAATGGGAAGCAGTTGTTCAGGGATAGCCTCCACTGGATAACACTACTCCAGTTCTGTTTTACCTTTGGAAGAATGCTACAGTGCTGTAAGGTACTGTTTTCCTAGAAAGATTTTATTAATGAGTACTTCCAGAGACCAGTGGAAATGAAGTCAGTGGTGGCTGAACAGGGAACCTAACTAATATCCTGCCTTCTTATCTTTTTCATTAAGCCTAGTATATAGAGGTGCAAGTAATGTACTTAATTTATCAGTTTGTTACAGTGAGTTAGATTTTGCTTATTATTTTGTATAGCCATTCCTGTCAGACTTTTCCCAGCCACATCCATTCACTATTGAGGATAGATGAAAGAGGATAGATGAAAGATGAGCCATTATCTTTGTGAGATTGAATGCACTACACTTAATTACAAAGTTTTGAGTATATTAAAGCCAGGAAAGCTTTATTAATGGTTTATTAATGGTCTACAAGATGATAATATTATTTTAGAAGTTTTAGTGAAATTTATTGTAAGTAGGAGTCAGCAGACTGTTTCTGTAAAAGACCAGATAGTAAATATTTTGGGTTTGGGGCCATATGGTCTCTGTTTTAACTCTTGTCGTTACTCTGCACAACTTTGTCATTGTAGTTCAGATGTAGTCATAGACAAAACATAAATTAATGATTGTGATTGTGGCCCAATAAAACTTTATTTATAAAACAGGGGTGGACAGGTTTGGCCTGCTAACTCATGCTATAAAGAATCTTGTGAAAATTATGACTACCATTTATTGAGCATGAACAGAGTAGTGGGTAATGTTATGGATACATTGTATTGTTATTTAATTAATCCTCACCACAAAAAGGAAGCTGAGGCTCAGAAGTTTTAAAATTATTACTCCTAGTTCATACAGCAAATTGCAGGGTCATTACTAGAACCCAGATTTATCTGTGAATGTGATGATAGTCTTTGTTTTCTTTCTAAAAATATTCACTTATTTATTTATTTGGCTGCATGAGTCTTGTTACTGCATGTGGGCTCTTTCATTGTGGTGCACAGACAGACTCTCTAGCTATGGCCTGTGGGCTCAGTAGTTGTGGCACCTGGGCTTGATATACTTATTCTTTACATGAAGGAAAATGCTCTGTGAGTTTAAGAACTTTGCTTTCAATAATATGAAAGAACCAGGTCATTAAAATATAAGGTTGTGCTACAATGATCTTACTGAAAATCATTTTATAACTGATAATTCAGCTATTGGCCAAATAAAACTCTGAAAATTTAAATTAGGATAACCAACTAGTGATTACCAGTGTCTCCCTAAGCTATTCACTCTGCTGAAATCATAGGCATTCCTAAAACCGACGGTGCTATACCAATTGCCTTAAAGATCTCTCTTTTTTGTTTTTTGAGGAGCTACATTGGCTGCTCTGGGTAAAGTCTTGGAAGAAAGCTTAGTAGCATTTTAAATTTCTCTTCTCAAAATTCAAACCAGCGGCCAAAAATACCTCTTGGAAAGGCTAGTAAGCAGATGTGAGGATCTTTCATCCTAAAATGTTGGATGAAGTAATTGTCCAGTTAAACTGTCATCTTAGCTTCACCATCTTTGTGCTCTTGGCCTGGAAGCAGACTTGAGTTACATATAGATTACATCAAAATCTGCCTTACATGAATAAATCCTTGGGAAAAAATACATTTTCTCTTTTTCTCATGAAGCCATCTAATGGCTCTGTAACTTCAAACCTTGGAGTGGGACGGTACTGTAATTAGGAAAACTTCAGTGATTTGGCATGTCAGTATGTGTTAGAAGATAAGAAAAACCCTACAATCAAAATCCCTTTCCTTCGGTTTCTTTCCCTTCAAGATTACAATTCCCTTTCTGATTTTTGAAAGTGTGATCTGATTATATATTTAAAGTAAATAATAATTTATTGAGTACCCACTATATGTCAGGCATGATGGTATAGCATAGAGGGTATAGATAATGAGTTAAACACACCGTCTTCAAGGAGATTACCAGAGATTAATACTGAGTATTATGGCTCGTGTTAAAGATTCTGTCTGCCAACCAGAAGTGGGGTTTGATCCCTGGGTCAGGAAGATCCCCTGGAGAAAGAAATGGCACCCCACTCCAGTATTCTTACCTGGGAAATCCCATGGACAGAGGAGCCTGGCAGGCTACAGTCCATGAGGGTCTCAAAGAGTCAGACACGACTTATTGACTAAATAGCAACGACAAGAAATTAAATGCTAAAACATGCGTGAGCACATAAGAAAGACATGTAACCGTACTTAGGGAGTCAGAGAAGATTTCCTGAAAGAAAATCTGAGCTAAGTCATGAAAGATAGGAGCTAGACCAAATGAGAAGCAGGATAATCTTATTTGAATTTTCCCCAGGTCGGTCAACATGATATATCTGAATTAAGCATGCTTAAAATATCATTTAAAAGGGAAAAAAAAAAGAAAAGGGCCTGTTTTTTGAATGCCCTGAACCAAAAGAAAAGATAGATTTGACACCAATCACCTCTTCTAAGTCTAGTAACAGGAAGGGCATGTTTGCTTATATCAGAATAAGTGTGGCTGGCAAAAATATAAAATAAAAATGGCCCTTCTTGATGGTGTTGGACCCCCTTTTCATTACCAGTTCTAACAGAGGAAAGTCTTAGAGTTCAGCTATGCTCATGCATGAGGAAGAGAGAAGTTTTGATGGATTAACTAAGGTCTACCCCACCCAACTTACATTTTGCTCCACAGTTTTTAATGTTAGAAGTGGGCTAATCTTTCTTTCTGTTTTCCTTCCCCCCTCCTCCCAGTAATATAATCACAAATAGAATTCCAAGAAACATTCGACATAAGTTCTGACCTTAAAATACTTTGTAATTTTGACAAGTTTGGGCTTTATCCTGAGGGCAATAAAATGACATAACCAGATCATTACAGCAGCAACGTGAAGAATGAGTGAAGTAGGGCAACTCTAGGGACGCTGACACAAATTAGGCATGTAGGTGAGAGCGGGTAATGATGTGAACCAGGGTGAAGGCAGGGGAAATAGAAATTAAATGGTAGATAATTCAGACATGGTGATACTCTGGATATGGTGATTGAGGGGGCAAGAGTCAAGACTGATGGTCGGGTTTCTGACTTGGGCAGTGGAGTAGATAGAGGTGCTTGTATGAAGACTGAGGACACAAAGGAAGGAGGAGCATTAAGCAGCCCTTAAGGAAATGGCAACCAGCTCCAGTGTTCTTGCCTGGAGAATCCCAGGGACAGGGGAGCCTGGTGGGCTGCCGTCTATGGGGTCGCACAGAGTCAGACACGACTGAAGCGACTTAGTAGTAGTAGTAGTAGTAGTAGTAGTAAGCAGCTGCAGCTGCTAGGCTGGCTCACCGCACTTCTGTAGATTGCTGTAAGAAGGAAACAATGAACCCAGTCAGATAGATTTAGACAGTTTATTGCTCGTAGCAAAGTAGTCAGTATGATCTGCATGTTCGCATTGGTTCCCCAAGTCCTGTAGTTCAGAATGAGGCTTGGGGTGATGCCGTGCCCTCAGACGCAGGTAGATTTGTGTCCTCCCAGGCTTGCAAGAGCCTACGAGCAAAACTGGCCAGCCTTGTCTCAGAGGATGACATTGTCTTTATTATCCTTGTCAGGGAACAGTATGCCCTCTAACCTGGAGGGATAAACCATTTCTACTCTAAGACACACAGAAATACCACAGAGAATTGACTCCTAACAGCAAGATAATGATTTCAGTTTTGACACAATGAATTTGAAATGCCCATTATATCTAAATCAAGGTGTTCAGTAGACAGTTAACTATTTATAAGAATATTCAGTATAGTACTTATAGAAGTGAGGTAATGAAAAATAAAATCTATGAACTTTAGCTATGTCAAAACAATACTATTGATAGTAATTTTAAAGACAGTTACAGCAGGTGGTTACCAAGTTACCTGATTAAACACTATGATATCATTAAATGTGTAGATTTATTATTGTATTCATTACAAACTGAGTTCACATAGACTTAGTCTTCTGTTGCTTGTGGGATTTGATTATCTTCTAATAACCTCAGAACCTTAGAAAGTGTATAGTTGCAGGATATTTATGATGCACTGTAGAGCTGGCCTCTGACTGTGCCTTTTGTCCAGTTCAGTCTAAACAAGTCCTCTCCAATAGAAATAAAATAAAGTGAGACTTCCCTGGTGGTCCCGTGGTTAAGAATCTGCCTTCCAGTACACGGGACACGGGTTCGATTTCTGCTTGGGGAGCTAAAATCCCACATGCTGCTAGACAGCAAAGCCTGTGCACTGTGACAAAGACTCAGGACAGTCAAAAACTCAAATAAAATAAAATGTGAGCCATGTATGCAACTTAAATTTTTTAATAGCCACATTAAAAAAGTAAAAAGAAACAGATGAATTTAATATTTTATTTACCCCAATATGTAAAATGTTATTTCAACATATAAGCAACATAAAATTATTAGTGAGATATTTTATATTTTTTCATACTAAGTCTTTGAAATCTAATGTGTATCTTACACTGATGTGTGTCTCAGTTTGGACTAGATACATTACAGAGTGCTCAACAGACATGTATACTGGCTACCATATTGGACAGCTCAGGTCTAGCCCTCAAGAACAAGAAGCTGTGTTTCATAATAGGTGATGAATATAGTTCTTGTTTGTATGTTAGAAGACTAAATACAATGCTGTGCCTTTTATCTTAGATAATTGAGTACTATAGGATAAACTAACATTATAATGAAAAAGCAAATGGCCACTGAATTTATATGATATATATATATTTTTTAGATCGTGAGTTTCACTTAAAATCAGTTCTTGCAGTGCTTAAAATAGTTATCTTTGTAAGTGATTTAGGTCTTTAGATGTATCATTGGTAAATCACTCAAGGATTTTATTAGATGGACTAGGTAGCCAGGAGGTTTAAAGAATAGTTTGAGGTACATGACTTACTCTTCAAAAATCAGTTACATGTTATAATATATTCTATCCTATTATGTTATGTAATGAGGCATCTCATCGTTTGTGGCCTGTAAGCATTTACTTATTTACCACGTTGAAAAATGTATTGATTCTTTTATACAAAGCATCTTGAAAACCTAAAAGATGTCTGTTATGTAACTTAATGAAAAATAGATGTTGAGGGGAAAGGTAAGCTGTCTATATGCCTTCAGTATAGGAGCTAGAAATAATATAGTTTGGAAAGTCTGAAGTATGTTAGTAGTTTTAGAAAAAGACTAGGTAAGTAGCTTGACAAACTTAAGATCTTCTAAGAAACTGATGATGCATAGTAATGATTTACTGAGTTTGCCTTGGAAAAGTGCTGTTAAGTCATGGACCTTGCTGTGTATTTTAGCAAGGACACTTTTAACCCTGATCTGTGAAATGCAATCACATTAAGTTGTATATTGGAACAACATGCTCAGGGAAAAGTGAGTTTCTCTGCTGAATGTGAATGAAAGCACTTGATTACTTGTAAAGTCTTGGATATCTCTTTGATGGTGATTATTATCTGTGATTCTTTGTTAAGGGTTTTGTGCTTGTTTTTTAAAGACTTACTTGGAATAATCAAATGTTAAATGTTACATAGTTTAAAACATATTCTTTTAGAGAGCAGTTCTGTAAGGCAAATAGTTCTACATTATTCTAGTTTCTTGATACTTTTATTTAGGAGTAAACATTTTTAAAAATTAGACTTATTCATAGCAAAATGATATAGATGTGGATATGCTGTGTGTAATAAGGAAGTGAACTGAATAAGTGGATCAATAAGGAATCTTCTGCTCTGCTCTCAGAAGCAGCAGAGTGGGTAGCATCTGTTTTGTTTCAATGACCCAGAAGGACTATGTATATACCAGTAAACACTTTAGAAAGTTTGTCAATTGACTGTGGTAAAATAAACCAGTGAGGGTTAAGATCATGTTTCTGACATAACCATTGATGGGTTAAACCGATTGTTATATCTTTTTTGGAATGGAGCTTTGGGAATGAAGGGGTTACCATCAAGAATTTTCAAAGGGTGTTTTAAAAAGTTTGAGAACCTTTGTTCTGTTGTAATAAAAGTGGTCAGTGGAGGCCACCCCGAGAAAGGGATGTTTGAGCTATGCTTAAAGGAGACATGGGAACAGCTATAGAGCTCCCTGAGGAGGAAGCTTCCAGGCCAAGGACACAAGGGATGCCAGGCCCTTAATGTAGGAGCATGCCTGGCAGGTTGAGGGATGGCGTGGTGGCCAGTATAGCCACAGAAACAAAAGGATTACCATCATTTATTCTCCGTCCTCTCTGTATTCTAGATACTTTTTATACAAACCTGACTCGAAATAAGGAAAACTGGAGGAAACAATATTATAGCAGAAAAATGGGTTTCACATATTTAAAAGTATTGTTTGGAAACAAATCCCAAAATAAAAATAAAAGTGATGTTAAAGCTCACAAAATGATAGGGACATGTCAAAAGGCCTCAGTAGTCAGATCAGAGGGACTTCCACTGGCCAAATCTGAGAGAATTCAGCTTCAAAATAATGAGACTGAGTGTGTGCTGAGTTGCTTCAGTCATATCTGTCTCTGTGACACCTTGGACTGTAGCCCGCCTGACTTCTCTGTCCATGGGATTTCCCAGGCAAGAATAAGCCATCTCCTACTCTGGGGGATCTTCCTGATCCAGGGATGGGACCTTCATCTCCTGCAGCTCCCACATTGCAGGCAGATTCTTTACCGCTGAGCCACTGGGGAAGCACAATGAGATTAATAAATGCTAAAAACATCCATGAGTTCATACTTATAGTAAACAAAGAATAAATAAGAGGATAGGATACCATATAAATAAATGTAGGAGGAATGATAGTGTTAGGAAATCACCATTTTGCAACAATTTTAACTACCAGGCAAGGGTCATCAATGGATGCTAAAACTAGTGAGTGAGAAATGGATGAGGGCTAAGATATTTACAAAGTTTTAAAAATAACTTTCCATGAATTGTTCTTTAATTACTAAGTAAAACATATTTTACAGTGCAAAAGAGTTCCAGAAAAACATCTATTTCTGCTTTATTGACTATGCCAAAGCCTTTGACTGTGTGGATCACAATAAACTGTGGAAACTTCTGAAAGAGATGGGAATACCAGACCACCTGACCTGCCTCTTGAGAAATCTGTATGCAGGTCAGGAAGCAACAGTTAGAACTGGACATGGAACAACAGACTGGTTCCAAATAGGAAAAGGAGTACGTCAAGGCTGTAT